>JAKELJ010000833.1:0-14210 GCA_025594165.1 Tamias sibiricus
ATTGGAATCCACACCAACAACATAAACCTTTGGTTTACTGGAAGGATGTTCTTTCAGGTACATGGAAGGGTCCAGATCCAGTATTAATTTGGGGAAGAGGATCTGTTTGTGTTTTTCCAAAAGACAAATCCTCTCCAATATGGATACCATCTAGATTAATAAAACAGGTAGCACATCAAAATGATCAAGATGAAGTTATTGAAGAATCAAGATTAATAAAAAAGGTACAAAATCAAGAGGACCAAGATGAAGGTATAGAATGATTCCCTCAAAAGAGTCCTTCAAAATATTTCACAACTTAAGTGTCATTCCTCCCGGCCGGGACGAGGAGATCTCTCTTTAGTGTGCACACAATTGTATTTTTTTTTCTTTTCTTTTTATACATGTCTTTATGTCTGTACATATGTCTATAATTCATGTTAATGTGACGTCACAAATATATGTTTGTATGTTTGTTCGTCTGTCCAGTGTGACGTCACAAAGAACAAAGCGCTTATGAAAAAGAAAATATATATATATATATGGATCCAAATAACTTTAATTCATTTTAGGTTAAGAGTATTCAATTTAGGTAAATAATTTTATAAATGAAGGTACTTTCAATTTTGATTTATAGGTGTCCCTGGGACTTCTCTTTAGCAAACAATATGACTAATGCTATATAACCTGATATTTTGGTGTTTTGACTTAAGATTGTTTTATTGTTATTAACTTCATTTGTTTAATAGCTCATTAATTTCAATTATCTCAACAGGTAAAAAATTGCTCTGTATACAGAGACTCAAGGGTTCCAGCTAACAAATTATTTCTCTCAAGTGCCTTTACCTTTTCTTTAATCTATCTTTAATGCAGTAATTACCCTCAGTCTTTCTTTGTTTTGTTCTAAATATGACATTTTTCCAACTTATGTTTGTAGAAGCTCAACCAGCGATGTATGTGAACAAAAATCAACTTTAATTTTCTAATCTAATTATTCTATTTTGTAGTTTGACAACTCGCCTCTTGACTCAGTGCTGCAATAGCACTGCCTTTCCTTTAATAATTGATGCTTGAGTTTCTAGGTAGCGGGCCCTGAAGATTTGCCGGTGGCATTGTCTAAACTTAAAAAAGATGTCTGCTGCTCAAACATCAAACAACCTCACCAACAGTGTGGCCTCTGCTCTACATGCATGGGGCCTCCTACATCAACATGTTATAACAAATGGACATTTTGATCTTTCATTGTTTGGGACTTTACGGGACAATGCCTTGCGGGTATTTGTCTAGAGAATTCAGTGTGTTACTTGATGGAACTTAGGGCAGCTGATTTGTTTAAACAATTTGATATGCTATGCAATTTGGCTCATCACCAAAAGGCTTGTTGCCTTAAAGCCGCAACATCTCCTCACAATTGGACGGCTGTTAGTCATCATATATAGTCGATCCTAAAGGGCTCCATTGGATGGCTGGTTAGCCAATGACGGGTAAGATCCCCAGAGGGGGACAACCTAAGACAGGCACAGTCGCACGGGACAGTCTCATGTGGCCGACATATCAACCTAAGACAGGAGTCAAGGGCACAGCCTTGATTATCCGATGACGGGTAAGAATGTTGGTTGCACATAGACGTCCTAGAGCATTACCTCTTTTAAAACAAAAAGGGGGAAATGCAGGAGCCCTGTTTGGGGATTGACTTGAATTGCAGTTGACTATGAGCCGTGGAGATTTGGCCATTGTCGCCACCCGTAGTCTCACGGGACTTGTTGCGGGATCTCGAGTGACTTGGCCGAAATTGCTGATCGGGTCAGCGCCATTTTAGTGGTGTGTTTGGCGTGTGTTAGTTGTTTGTTAGAACCAGAGAGAAAAGTTATCAGAATAAAAAGCTGTTTGTCTCCAGTTTGCTTCTGAAGTTCTTCCCGCAGCTCCGTTGCTCCAAGCGCTTCAGGCGGCTACAGGGAATAAAAACAATTTTTCAATAATAACAATGAATCTAAATGACCTAAAGCCATCAATCAAAAGACAGCCAGATCCAATTTAAAAACAAGATAAAACAATATTATGCCTTCAAAGATTCACCTCATAGGCAAAGATATCCTCAGACTGAAGGTAAAGGGATGGAGCAAATCATTCACATGAAGCTTGTAAAAAAGCAGGCATTTCTATCATAGCAGATAAATTGTTATTCAAGCCAAAGATGATCAGAATGAACAAAGAAAGCCATTTTGTACTGCATAATGGAATGATACATCAACAAGACATAGCAATTATAAATATTTATGCCACAAACAATGGAATATTCACATACATCAAACAAACCCTTCTCAATTTCAAGAATCAAATAGATCACAATAATACTGGGTAAATTTATCATGCCTCTATCACCATTAAATAGATCCTCTAAACAAAAATAAATTTAAAAAGCTATAGAACTAAAAAAATACAATTGATAATTTAAAATTAACAAGTATACATATCATCCATCAATGACTGAATACACTTTCTTGTCAGCAGAACACAGATCCTTCACTAACACTAACCATGTTATGTAAGGCATCACATATGTTTGTATACTATTGTAATATTGCCTTAGTATGCTTAGCTTCCATAGGGGTATTTTGATCGCTCACTTTCCATTGATATTGATTTTTGTGTTCTTGCTTTTTTCTTGATAAGACTTATTTGATTTTTATCAAATTTTAGATGTATTTTGTCTTCTCTGTTTAATATATTTCTTCTCCTTTTATTTTTCCTTCGTAGTACAATTTGAAAATAATTCATTGTTAATCTAGCTCCTTTCTGATACAAGTACTTTAGGTTACAAATGCTCATCTGAGTACAGTATTATCCAGATATTCTGATATTTTAAGATTTTATTATCACTTAGTTCAAAGCACTTTTTATTCGCATATAATTTATTTTTTTAACCTTTGAGATATTCAGAAGTGTGACATTTAATTTTGAAATAGTTGATGTGGAAGTGGGGTTCAAATATCTTAAAATAATTGATTTCTAATGTAAACATCATGCAGAAAACATGGTCTGCATGATTAGAAATTTTTTAAATAATGGAAATGGTTTTCATATTGACTGCATTAGTGACATATATGTCAGAACTGATCAAATTGCATACTTAAAATATGTGTATTTTTTTGTACTTACATTTTACCCCCTAATATCTTCTATCCAGTCATCATTCAATAATAAATTATTTGTCACCAGGTATTTGAATTGTTTCCATTTTTTGTCTTGTTGTTGATTTCTAATATCATTCCAATATAATCTGATAGTATACAGAGCATTTTCCCAAATTTTGCTACTTCCTAAGTGTTACTTCATGCTGTAACTTGTGGTTTATTTGGGAAAATGTTACAACTGATGATGAGAAAATGTGTATGCAGTCATTGGTGGATAAAACATTTTATATGTATCTGTTAAATCTAGATTATTGATTGTATATTTTAATTTTATAGATTGTTTAGGCTTTGTTTGAAGGATCTATCCAGTGATGACAGTGGCATGTTATAGTCAACCACTATTATTGTGTTGTTCTCTATTTTTCTACAATTTTTTTTAGTTGTAGGTGAACACAATATTTTTATTTTGTTTATTTACATGTAGTGCTGAGAATCAAATTCAGGGTCTAACATGTGCTTGGTAAGCACTCTACCACTGAGCTGCAACCCCAGTGCACTGTTATTTATTTGATTATTGATATTGAAGACCTTTTGTTTGATGTATGTAGCTGTTTCATTATTTGCACATACATATTTATGACTGTTATTTCTTCTTGTTGTTTGATTACTTTAAGCTGTATGAAATGGCCTTCCTACCTTCTGATAACTTTGGTTTTAATCCACCTTATCTGACATGAGAATAGAAACCTGCTTGTTTACAAGGTTCATGTGAATGATATTTTTCCCCATCCTTTCAACTTTATTGGTGTCTTTTACTATGAGTTGAGTCTCTTGTATTTGGGTCACATGTTTTAATTGAATTTCCAATTTAATCTACCTGCTTATGTCTTTTGATCAATGAGTTGGGTACATTAACATTCAGTGTTATTATTGAGAAATGTTTTTTTTTTCATTTTTATTGATTTCTAGTTTATAAGTTTAGTAAGATTCTCCTTTGATTGAATATTTTTCTTCCTCTACTGGTTTTCATTCTTATTCTCCATTTCTAATATTTTATTTAGTCTGGGTTTTCAATAAGATAAGATCTGGATTGGATTTACCCTAAATTTGACCTGTCACTTTTCTCCAGTCATTTATAAAATTATGTCTTTAATTAGTATGATAGGCATTTTTATACTAATGTGTCTTGGAGGAGTATTTTTTTTTTTTGTAATTTTGTATATTTGGAGATCTGTATCCCTTGTGAACATTATTTACCATTTCATTCTATTTTTAAAATGTTTTTTTTAGTTATAGATGGAAACAATAACTTTATTATTTATTTATTTATTTTTAGGTTTTGCTGAGGATGACAGAGTTTCTCACACATGTGAGGCAAGTGTTCTGCCACTGAAACACAATCTCAACCCTACCATTTCATTCTTAACTTTTGGAATATTATAAGATAATATTTTATCCCAAATGTTGTGCATTCTTTCTTTCTTTTTTTTCTAATTCTTGATCCATACCAATAAATATTAAGTTAGGCTTTTTCACATTTTCCCATATTTTTTGAACATTCAGATTATGGTATCTTAGCATCTTTTCTCTATAGTCAACTTTGTTTTCAAGATTATATACATTGGCCAGGCGCGGTGGCGCACGCCTGTAATCCCAGCACTTTGGGAGGCTGAGGCAGGAGGATCGCGAGTTCAAAGCCAGCCTCAGCAATGACGAGGCACTTAGTAACTCAGTGAGACCCTGCTTCTAATAAAAATACAGAAAAGGGCTGGGGATGTGGCCCAGTGGTCAAGTGCCCCTGAGTTCAATCCTCGGTACCAAAAAATAAAAATAAAAAATAAAAAAATAAAAAAAAAAAGATTATATACATTGGGCCTGCAGTTGTGTCTCGTGGCAGAGCTCTTGCCTGGTACATGTGAGGCACTGGGCTCAGTCCTCAGTACCACATAATAAAATGAAGGTATTGTGTTCATCTACAGCTAAAAATAATTTTAAAACATTATGTACTCTGTCTTTGAGGCCTGAAAATCTGTTTCAAATGATCTAGTCAGTTGGTCATCCTTTACGTTGGACTTTTTTTTTTTTTTTTAATTGGTGCTGGAATCAAACCTAGGGCCTTGTGCTTGTGAGGCAAGCACTCTACCAACTGAGCAATATCCCCAGCCCTCATTGGAATTTTCTAAAATATTTATTTATTTGTTTTATTTGTACACAATGCATTTATTTTTACGTAGTGCTGAGGATCGAACCCAGGCCGCACACATGCTAGGCAAATGCTCTAAAGTTGAGCCACAACCCCAGCCCCCCTCATTAGATTTTTAATTTGGTCTATTGATTCCTTTTTTGGGGGAGCATCTGATTTCTTCTTCAGAATCTCTGTTTATATTAATGATATTTTATTGCTTGTATTTTCTCTCATTTCACTTCTTATGTCATTGTTCAACTCATACATCAGTTTAACTATAACGTTTCTAAATTTCATTACTGACATTTTCTCCACTGTGGTGTAAATGGAATTTGTTGTTGAGGCATTCTGGGTTGTTTCAAATAGATTAGTCCCTTGCTTTTTCATATTGTTTGTGTTTCAACTCATCTATCTTGATGAATCTGAAGTTGTAAGCTTTCTACCTTATGAGTTTATAGTGTCCCTGTATGTTACTAGTATCTCACTGATGGGGAAAAAGCCCGATAATAGTAACAACCTATAAAAACAATAAATAGTAGTAGAATATAAACTTCATTCCTACTTTGACATCTACCCTGTCATTTGCTACAGTAAGCGAAGGTAGAATCAAAATTTTTCTTTCTTTCTTTTTGTCTTTCTTTTTTTGTAGTACATGGAGTTTATTAAGGGAAGGTGAGAAGGGGAGAAAAGGGGAAGCAGGAAAGAGAAGAAGGGAGAGGGGAATGGGATAAAGGAGAAAAGAGAAGAGGGAAAAAGGGGAGAGCTGGTGAGAGGATGGTGGCAAAAAAAGGGGGACAGAAACTTGTGTTCTGTTGCTGCCTGAAGCGGAAGTCTCTTGGAGCAGCGAACGCCACAGGAAAATTCGGAGGCAGGATGAAAATGAAAAAAGGTCTTTTATTCTTCTTCTCTCTCCAGCTCCAGCAATCACTCCAAATGCTCTAACTCCAACCACCACCTTCTTCTTCCCCACACACACTAACGAACCTCACCCAGTTATATACATATAGCTTTAACAAGGACACGTGCTTACAGCTCAAGCTTACAGGTGCGTCACGCAGTTTTCACGGGCATACAAAGATTCTTTGAATAATGTATTAATATCAGGTGGAAACTAGAACATCTTTTATGGCTCTCAGCTAACCGCAATCTTTAGCTATCTTCTTGATTATAGGCTCCTTCATTTCCCCCTTTTAGTTTTAAAAGAGGGGATGTTCTAGGACGTCCATGTGCAACCGACATTCTTACCCGTCATGGGAGTCTAGGCTGTCCTGACTCCTGGCTTAGGTTGACATGCCGGCCACATTAGACTGTCCCGTGTGACTGTGCCATGTCTTAGGTTGTCCCCTTCTGGGGATCTTACCCGTCATAGGCTAACCAGCCATCCAATAGAGCCCTTCAGGATCGACTGTGTGTTGACTAACAGCCGTCCAATTTTTAGGAGATGCTGCGGCTTTAAGGCGGTAAGCCTACTGCTGACGAGCCAAGTTTCCATATCGTATCAAGTTCTTTAAGTGAATCAGCTGCCCTTAGTTTCATCAAGTAACGCACTGAGTTCTCTTAGACAAATACCCGCAAGGCATTGTCCCGTAATGTCCCAAAATAATGGAAAATCAAAATGTCCATAAGTTATAACACATAGATTCAGGAGGCCCCATGCATGCAGAGCAGAGGCCACACTGCTGGTGAGGTTGTTGATGCTTGAGCAGCAGGGATGCTTGCAGCAACCGCGGTCCCTGCAGTTGTAGCAGCAGCCGTCTTTTTTATGTCTAGACATTTCCACCGGCAAATCTTCAGGGCCCGCTACCTAAAAACTCAAGCATCCATTATTAAGGGAAAGGCAGTGCTATTCCAGCACTGAGATCAAAAGGTGAGCTGTCAGCCGGGCGCGGTGGCGCACGCCTGTAATCCCAGCACTTTGGGAGGCTGAGGCAGGAGGATCGCGAGTTCAAAGCCAGCCTCAGCAATGGCGAGGCACTTAGTAACTCAGTGAGACCCTGTCTCTAATAAAATACAAAAAAAAAAGGGCTGGGGATGTGATCCAGTGGTCGAGTGCCCCTGAGTTCAATCCCCAGTACCAAAAAAAAAAAAAAAAAAAAAAAAAAAAGGTGAGCTGTCAAACTAAAAAAAGAATTATTAGAGTAGAAAATAAAAGTTGATCTCTGCTCACACACATTGCTGCTTAAGCTCCCACAAACATAAGCTGGCAAAATATCACATTCAGAAATAATCAAAGAGAAACTGAGGGTGTTTACTGCATTAAAGATAAAGAAAAGCTAAAGGCATTTTGGAAAAATAATTTGTTAGCTGGAATCCTCGAGTCTCTATATACACAGCAATCCTATACCTGTTGAAATAATTCAAATTAATCAGCTATTAAACAAATGAAGTTAATAACAAATAAATGATCCTCTGTCGGAACACCAAAATATCAGGTTATACAACATTAAACATATTCACAGCTGAAGAGAAGTCCCGGAGACAACTATAAATCAAAATTGATTATCATTATAATTGATTATCTAATTAAAATATTCTGAACTTATATAAATATCTATTTATCTATCTATCTATTGATTATCAAATTAGAATATTCTAAGCTTAAATGAATTAACGTTATTTGTTATTTGGATCTATATCTATCTACCTTTATTTTTTTAAGCGCTTAATTATTTGTGACGTCACACTAGACAGACGCACATATAAACATATTTGTGACATCACATTAACATGAAATTTAGACAAATGCACAGACATAAAGACATATATAAAAGAGAAAAAAAATTACAATTGTGTATACACTGAAGAGAGATCTTCTTGTCCCAGCCGGGAAGAATGAAATTTAAGTTGTAAATTTAATGGAGGACTCTTTTAAGGGAATCACTCCATACCTTCATTTTGGTCCTCTTGATTTTGTACTTGTTTATTCAATCTAGACTCCTCAATAACTTCGTCTTGATCCTTTTGACTTTGTACCTGCTTTATCAATCTAGATGGTATCCATATTGGAGAGGATTCGTGCTTTGGAAAAACACAAACAGATCCTCTCCCCCAAATTAATACTGGGTCTGGACCCTTCCATGTACCTGAGAGAACATCCTTCCAGTAAACCAAAGGTTTATGTTGTTGGTGTGGGTTCCAGTGTCTATCTCCAGCCGAATGTCCATTAGAATCTAAAGTTAAGAAATTTAGGGTAAACAGGGCAACTGCCAATCTGTCCTTAGGATTTTTCCAGTTTCCATCTTTTTGCTTTAGTAACATATTTTTAAGTGTCCGATTTGCTCTTTCAATTATTCCTTGTCCCTGAGGATTATAAGCGATACCTGTTTTGTGGATAATATTGAACTTTGTACAAAATTGTTTGAAGGATGTGGATGTATATGCAGGGCCATTATCTGTTTTTAAGCATTTTGGGGATGCCCAATGCAGCAAAAGCTTGCAGACAATGAGATATAGTATCTTTAACTTTTTCTCCGGAATGTAAAGAAGCAAAAATCATGCCTGAGCATGTATCTATGGTGACATGAATAAATCGTAATTTTCCAAAACTTGGCTCATGTGTGACATCCATCTGCCACAAATGATTGGGCATCAAACCTCGTGGGTTAACCCCATAATGTGGATTGGGGAAAAGTGTTACACAAGATGGACATTCTTTTACAATTCTACAAGCTTGTTCTTTTGTGATTTTAAATTTTTGTCTTAAAGGTAGTGCTGTTAACGTGGAACTGGGAATGAAATAAAGTAGCTTGTTGTACTGTAGAAAAAATATAAATATTGTTTTAGTGAGGGCATCAGCTTTTTGATTACCTTCATGGAGAGGACCAGGCAGATTAGTGTGAGCTCTTATGTGACCTATAAATAAAGGTTCTTTTCATTGCCATAGGAGATTTTGGATTTGAGAAAACAATTTAAAAGCTGGAGTATGTGGTGCTATTGGACCTGCTAGCTCCAATTTTGGGACAGCATGTACAATATAATGGCTGTCTGAAAAAATATTCATAGGCTGTTCTTTAAAATTTTCCAGAGCTATTATTATACCTTCGAGTTCCACTAATTGAGCTGATTTTTGATTAGTGATATGAATCATTTTTTCATTTTGAGTGACTACTGCAGCAGTACTGTTAGAGGATCCATCTGTAAATACATTAAATGCTTTAGAAATGGGTTGATTTTTTATTACCTGTGGGAATATGATAGGATGATTGATACAAAAGGACAGTATAGGAGATTTAGGAATATGATTGTCAAAATTTGCAGAAGTAGAGCATCTAGCTATAGCCCAATCATTATCATTGAAGCACAAATATTCAACCTGTGATGATGAATAAGGAGTAATAATAGTAGCGGGATGAATTCCAAATATTTTAGTAGAGGTTTTAAGTCCTTGAAGAATAAGTTTAGCCACCATGGAGGTATAAGACTCAATTGTACTTTTAGGAGAGACAGGCAAATGTATCCATAATATAGGTCCCTGTTGCCAAAATACTCCTGTTGAAGTATATTGTGAAGGAATAATAATCAATATTAGTGGTTGTGCAAAATCAAATCTATCGCAATGGGATCTTTCAATGGCCTGTTCTACTAATTTTAGAGCTCTCCTGGCCTCAGGAGTTAATGTTCGAGGTGAGGATGGGTCAGGGTTCCCACGAAGGATGTCAAATAAGGGTTTTAATTGTCCAGTAGTGAGGCTTAGTGTAGGGCGAAGCCAATTAATGTCACCCAGTAATTTTTGGAAATCATTGAGGGTGGTCAAATGTTCTTTACTTATTAGAATTTTTTGGGGTTTAGCAAAAGTATCCATGATTTTAAAGCCTAAATATAGTATAGGTGATCTGCTTTGAACTTTTTCTTCTGCTATATATAATCCATATTTTTTTAGATTTTTTGTTATTTCACTAAATATATTAAATAAGATTTGTTGATTAGGGTGAGCTAATAAAACATCGTCCATGTAGTGTAGACACATGAGGTCTTGATATTTGTTTTTAATGGGCTGTATAGCTCTGTCCACATATAGTTGGCACAGTGTAGGGCTATTTGCCATTCCCTGCGGCAATACTTTCCATTGATATCTTTTATCAGGGCCATTATTATTAATAGAAGGAATTGAAAAAGCAAACCTGGGGGCATCCAGAGGATGTAGGGGAATGGAAAAGAAACAGTCCTTTATATCAAGGGTTATAAGGTAATAGTTTTTTTGGAATAGCTACAGGATTAGGAAGTCCAGGTTGAGTAGGGCCCATAATTTGCATTGTTTTGTTAATTTGTCTTAGATCTTGTAATAGTCTCCATTTTCCTGATTTTTTCTTAATTACAAATATGGGAGAATTCCAGGGAGAGGTGGAAGGCTCTATGTGTCCTGCTTCTAATTGTTCTTTAACTAATTGATGGGCCGCTTGCAATTTTTCTTTGGATAGGGGCCACTGAGGGACCCAAACTGGCTTATTAGAGTGCCATGGTATTTTTAAAATTGTTTTCTCAGTGGCCCCTAGAAAAAAATGTCCTTTGCCTTTTTTATTATGATTAGTATTTTTATTCTTAACACCTGCAGGCTTGGTCGCTAGGTGTAGCCCCATTTGATGTAAGATATCTCTTCCCCATAGGGTAACTGGCAAGCTGTTTAAAACATAGGGTTTGAATGTTCCTGTATGGCCTTCATTGTCTTGCCAATTTAAGATTACAGCACTTTGAGCTGGGGTATTACTGTATCCCAAGCCTCTTAAACTGGTTGAGGCTTTCTGTAGAGGCCAGTGCTTAGGCCATTGTTGTAGATTTATGATGGAAGAGTCAGCTCCTGTATCAATCAGCCCCTCCATCTCTATACCTTGAATTTTTAATTTGCACATAGGCCTCCGTGAACAGTCCTGGACCCAGAAAGCCATAGGTCCTGAACCAGTGGAACCGAATGCTCTGCTATTTCTATTTTGTGGCATGCTTTTAAAAGAATTATGGAGACTGGGAATGAGGAGCAGCTGTGCGATTCTGTCTCCTTGATTTACGGAGATGATGCCCCTGTGTGTACTTAGCATTATTTTAATCTCTCCATTATAATCTGAATCAATAACCCCTGGTATAACATTACTGGCAGTTCTTCGAGAGCGTATCCTGCGGTCTATGTTGTAAGCGCTCAGAAAGGCCGCCAATTTCTACCTCAAGGGCACGTACACTCTGATCAATACTCTTTATTGTTTCTGTTAGGGATTCAATCCATGAAGGAGCAGAGGGCACTAGTGGTTCCTCTATTTGATGGTCTTTTCTCTTTTTTAATTTCTTTTTGTTCTTTTTATTGGAGACTGTGCTCTCCGAATCGCTTTTTGATTCCTCTTCACTACTAGCTTCATAATTCCTAACCGGCTCAGTAGAGGAGACCGTACTTTCATGGTTTGGCTCCTTGTTACTATTATTACTTTCACTAGTATCCTGAGTTTCAGTTTCTAAGGAGAGTACATACTCCTCAGCTAATTTTATTAAGCTTCTGATGGCTTTTGCAGATCTTACTTTTGAATTTACATTCCTACTCTCCTTGCTGGTCTCAACTGAATCAGAGGATATGCTTTCTTGTTCACTTTTCTCACTATCTGAGTTCTCAATATCAAAAATTTCATTCATGGCTTTTATAAACCGAGTTTTTGTTATATTTGCTCCCATCTTTTTAAATTTTCTTTTTTCTTACCTTGCCGCCGAATTCCCTGTACAGGCCACCACCTGTCGCTGCCTGAAGCGGAAGTCGCTTGGAGCAGCGAACGCCACAGGAAAATTTGGAGGCAGGATGAAAATGAAAAAAGGTCTTTTATTCTTCTTCTCTCTCCAGCTCCAGCAATCACTCCAAATGCTCTAACTCCAACCACCACCTTCTTCTTCCCCCCACACACACTAACGAACCTCACCCAGTTATATACATATAGCTTTAACAAGGACACGTGCTTACAGCTCAAGCTTACAGGTGCGTCACACAGTGTTCACGGGCATACAAAGATTCTTTGAATAATGTATTAATATCAGGTGGAAACTAGAACATCTTTTATGGCTCTCAGCTAACCACAATCTTTAGCTATCTCCTTGATTATAGGCTCCTTCAGTGTTCAACAATTTTCAAGTAAAAATAAAAAATAGTAAAAAAATTAGGTCTGGCAAAAATCGAACAATATATATTGTCTATGGCTTCAGCCACATTAATTATTGCTGAAGCAGTGGTGGTGAGTTAGGAATTATGTAGATCAATTAGTGTTAAGACATGATAAGAATATAATTGAAGGCTGGGATTGTGGCTCTGTGGTAGAGCAAGTGCCTTTCATGTGTGAGCACTGGGTTTGATCCACCACACTGCATAGAAAATAAAGGTATTGTGTCCATCTGCAACTAATATATATATAATATATATACATATACATATATATGAACTGAGTTAAAATATATATATGCATATATACATATATATATTTAAAATATATATGCATATATACATATATATTTAAGAACATATACACATATATATGTATGTATATATATGCATACATATATTTAAGAACAGAGTTGAATAAGAGAAACAAAAAGATATAGGAGGATAGAAAAGTGTTTGCCATTTCCTATAGTGACTAGAGCAAATGCAGCTGTAATATTGGGTGTGTTGGTAATAAAGAGGCAAGAGAAAAAATAGATGTGAAAATTTAAAGAAATATTGGATGAGAGAACAGAATTGGTGTTAACAATAGAAAACAGAGTTAGGGACATGAATGAGATAGAGAGTAGTAAAAAAGACAATATAAAACAACATCAAAATATCTTCAAAAAATCCCTAATCCTCAAAATAAATAAATACCAATCTTATAAAATGGGATAGGAATAAAAAGTGAGGAACAAATATGTATATGTATAGATATCCTTGAATCAATCAGTACACATTTAAATAAAAGAAAAAAAGCATAGAAAAATTAAGAAAAGGAAAGAAAATAAAAAATCTTGGTGGAAATTTAATGAATCATTTTCATTATGGTGGACAAAAAAAGTGAGCATAAGTATTAGCTGTGTGTGTCCAATTGATTTTTGTTTTCTTAAAAAAACTAAGTGTGGGAGTATGGGCTGCAGACTGCCTAGTGTTTCCTATTTATTTATTTATTTATCCATTCATTCATTCATTTATTTTTAAAAATTTTTTTAGTTGTTGATGAAACTTTATTTGTGTGTGTGCAGTGCTGGAAATCAAACCCAGTGTCTCACACATGTGAGGCAAGCAGTCTTCACTGTGCAAAATCCCCAGCCCTTTTTAAAAATTATATTGCTCATCAAGTTTCCAGCTGGAGTTTAACACTTTTCAACTTCCTCCTTCAGAGATTGGTGTGAGGTGGAGTGGAAAGAGCTATTGTTTACACGCCCAGTGTGTGACCGCCATTGGATTCTGTGAGAAGAGTTCCCATAGATGGATATTTAGTTGTGGGGACTCCAGATTAATGTGGTACCATTTGTGGTATTGCCTGGAAAATTCTCTGGCATTGTTGAATCAATGTAACTCTAGTGCCCAGTAGATGTTAATCTACATTGGGAAACTGTAACCTGTTAGTCTTCCCCAGGTTCCAATTGTGGGTCTGGGAGCTTATCTTTCACTACTTCTATTGGTCTCAGATACTGCCCTTTTTGGTCTCCCAGAGACAGTCACTTAGGACCCAACATGGTAAGCTGGCTGATGAGCAAAGTTATCCAGGTAGTAAAGTGTTTGGGGTGGGTGGTGATGCATTGGGTCAGGTGGGCTTAGAGGGTGGGTCCTTAATTTCACTTTTCATTGTCCATTGTTAATGTACCGAAATTGAATTTATTTTACATTTATTGGCCTCATATCCTGAAAACATGGTGCAGTGTTTTTTTGTTGTAAAAGTTCTATATATTTCTACACAGAAAGCCATATTTTCTAATATTTT
>JAKELJ010000834.1:0-14190 GCA_025594165.1 Tamias sibiricus
ACTTGGGGAAGCCTGGAGGGGCACATGAGAGAATCAATTTTTTTCAGAGTTTCATTGTAATACACAAAGAAACCTAGTACCCTCCAAGCTAAGAAACATGGTATTATTTTAACGTTGCTTAAACGCTTTTCTGTGATGTTTAAAAAATCTTGTGTCTACCCTAGTGATTCAGCTTTGAGATCCTGGAACCAGGAGAGAAGCTCAGTGTGCTCATGTAATCTAAAAGTGTTTTTGCTGCATTTTTAAAGTAAATAGCATTAACCAATTTAAGAATTAAACACACAGGCGTTTTTAGGCAGTTTTAGCCTAATCGGCGGGTAAATCATCCAATAGACAGTAAACAAAACCACCCTTGATGGTGGGTTGACCAACACGATGGGGAAGCATTGGAGCGGGCACATACGATGAGAATCATTTTGTCAGAGTTTCATTGAAAATACACAAAGGAAACCTAGTTCTCCCAGAAGCTAAGAAATATGGAATTAATTGCAGTTCTCTAAAACGCTTTTCTGTGAGTTTTGAAACTCTTTTTGTTACCTAGTGATTCAGCTTTGAGATACTTGAACCAGGAACGAAGCACAGTGTGCTCTTGTGATCTGAAGTGCTTTTCTGCATTTTCAAAGTTCTAGCCTTATCTATTGAGGAAATAAACTAACAGGCGTTTTCAGTGAAATTGCCTAATCAGGGTAAATAATCCAATAGCTCTATACAAAAAACCCGTGATCCTGGGGATGACCACACTTGGGGAGCCTTGAGGGGCACATGAGCCGAATCACGTTCTTCCAGAGTTTCATTGAAATACACAAAGAAACCTAGTGCCCAGAAGCTAAGAAACATGGAATTCATTTCAGTTGGCTAAATTCGCTTTTCTTTAGTGAGTTTTTTTTAAAACTCTTTTTACTACCTAGTGATTCAGCTTTGAGATACTTGAACCAGTTACAGGAGCACAGGGTGCTCTTGTGATATGAAGTGGTTTTCTGCATTTTCAAAGGTTCTAGCATTAACCAATAAATAATTAATACTACAGGCGTTTTCAGTGAAATTCGCCTAATCAGGGTAAATATCCAATAGGCTCTAAAACAAAAAACCCGTGATGGTGGATTGACCAAACTTGGGGAGCCATGTGCGGGGGCACAAGAGAGAATCATTTTGTCAGAATTTCATTGAAATACACAAAGAAAAACTAGTTACCCACAGGCTAAGAAACAGGAATTATTTCCAGTTGGCCTAAAAACGCTTTCTGTTGAGTTTGAAACTATTTTGCTACCTAGTGATTCAGCTTTGAGATACTTGATACCAGGAGAGAAGCACAGTGTGCTCTTGTGAACTAAAGTGTTGTTCTGTGTTTTTAAGTTCTAACATTAACCATTTAAGAATTAAACTCACAGGCGTTTTTCTAGGCATTTTCGCCTAATCAGGGACATAAACATCCAAAAGACTGTAAACAAAAAAACACCCTTGATGGTGGGATGGACCACACTTGGGGAGCCTTGAGGGGCACATGAGCGAATCATTTTTCAGAGTTTCATTGAAATACACAAAAGAAACCTAGTGGCCCAGAAGCTAAGAAAAACATGGAATTATTTTTCCAGTTGGCTAAATCGCTTTTCTGTAAGTTTGAAACTCTTTTGCTACCTAGTGATTCAGCTTTGAGATACTTGAACCAGGACAGAATGCACAGTGTGCTCTTGTGATCTGAAAAGCTTTTCTGCACTTTTCAATAGTTTCTTAGCCTTTCAATTAACCATTGAAAAAATTATTCTACAGGCGGGTTTTCAGTGAAATTCGCCTAATCAGGGTAAACATCCAATAGGCTCTAAAACAAAAAACCCGTGATGGTGGATTGACCAAAACTTGGGGAGCCATGAGGGGCACAAGAGAGAATCATTTTTGTCCAGAGCTTTCATTGAAAATACACAAAAGAAACCTAATACCCACAAGCTAAGAAACATGGAATTATTTCCAGTTGGCTAAAACGCTTTTCTGTGAGTTTGAAACTCTCTTTTGCTACCTAGTGATTCCTAGCTTTGAGATACTTGAAACTAGGACAGAAGCACAGTATGCTCTTGTGATATGAAGTGCTTATTCTGCATTTTCAAAGTTCTAGCATTTAAACCATTGAGGAATTAAAAAAAAAAAAAACTACAGGCGTTTTCAGTGAATTTCGCCTTAATCAGGGAAAACATCCAATAGGCTCTAAACGGAAAAAAAACCCGTGATGGTGGATTGACCAAAAATTTGGGGAACCATGAGGGGCACAATGAGAGAATCCATTTTGTCAGAGTTTCATTGAAATACACAAAAGAAACCCTTAAGTACCCACCAAGCTATAGAAACATGGAATTATTTAAAGTTGGCTAAAACGCTTTTTTCTGTGAGTTTTAATAACTCTTTTTTGCTACCTAGTGATTCAGCTTTGAGATACTTGAACCAGGAGAGAAGCACAGTGTGCTTCATTGTTGAGAACTAAAGTGTTTTTCTGAGTTTTTAAAGTAATAGCATTATAACCATTTTAAGAATTAAACTCACAGGCGTTTTCAGGCATTTTCGCCTAATCAGGGTTAAAACATCCAATAGACTGTAAACAAAACACCCTTGATGGTGGGAATGACCACACTTGGGGAGCTTGAGGGGGCACATGAGCGAATCATTTTTTCAGAGTTTCATTGAAATACCACAAAGAAACCTTAGTGCCCAGAAGCTAAGAATATGGAATTATTTCCAGTTCGCTTAAACGCTTTTCTGTGAGATTTGAAAAACTCCGTTTGCTCTAACTAGTGATTCAGTTTTGAGATACTTGAACCAGGGACAGGAGCACAGGTGTGCTCTTGTGATATAGAAGTGCTTTTTTCTGCATTTTTTCAAAGTTCTAGCATTAACCATTGAGGAATTAAACTAACAGGCGCGTTTTTCAGTGGAAATTCACCTAATCAGGGTAAACATCCAATAGGCTCTAAACAAAAAACCCGTTGATGGTGAGATTGACTAAATTTGGGGAGCCATGAGGGGCACAGAGAGAATCATTTTGTTCAGATAGTTTCATTGAAATACAACAAAGAAACCTTTACCCACAAGCTAAGAAACATGGAATTATTTCCATTTGGCTAAAACGCTTTTCTGTGAGTTTGAAACTCTTTTGCTACCTATTGATTCATGCTTTGAGACACTTGAACCAGGAGAGAAGCACAGTGTGCTCTTGTGAACCAAAAGTGTTAGTTCTGCGTTTTTTAAAAGTTCTAGCATTAACCATTTAAGAATTAAACTCACAGGCGTTTTTTTTCAGGCATTTTCGCCTAATCAGGGTTGTAAACATCCAATAGACTGTAAACAAAACACCCTTGATGATGGGATGACCAATCTTGGGGAGCCTTGAGGGACACATAGAGAGAATCATTTCTTCAAAGTTTCATTGAAATACACAAAAAGAAAAACCTAGTTTGCACAGAAGCTAAGAAACATGGAATTATTTCCAGTTCGCTAAAACGCTTTTTCTGTGAGTTTGAAACTCTTTTGAGTTACCTAGTGATTCAGCTATTGAGATACTTGAACCAGGGACAGAAGCACAGTGTGCTCTTGTTATATGAAGTGTTTTGCTTTTTCTGCATTTTCAAATTTCTAGCTTTAACCATTGAAGAATTAAAAATACCAGGCATTTTCAGTGAAATTCCGCCTAATCAGGGTAAAATATCCAATAGGCTCTAAACAAAACACCCTGATGGTGTAAAGGACCAAACTTGGGGAGCCTGAGTGGGCACATGAGAGAATCATTTTTTCAGAGTTTCATTGAAATACACAAAGAAACTTGTGCCCAAAAGCTAAGAAACATGGAATTATTTACAGTTCGCTAAAATGCTTTTCTGTGAGTTTGAAACTCTTTTGCTTACCTAGTGATTCAGCTGTTTGAGATACTTGAATCAGGACAGAAGTCAGTGTGCTTTCTTGTGATATGAAAGTTCTTTTCTGCATTTTCAAAGTTCTAGCATTAACCATTGAAGAATTAAACTACAGGCGTTTTTCAGTGAATTTCGCCTAATCATGGGAAAACATCCAATAGACTCTATACAAAAAACCCGTGATTGTGGGATGACCAAATTTGGGAGCCTTGAGGGGCACAAGAGAGAATCATTTTGTCAGAGTTTCATTGCAATACACAAAGAAACCTAGTTCCCTGAAGCTATGAAACATGGAATTATTTCCAGTTTGGCTAAAATCGCTTTTCTGTGAGTTTGATAAAAAACTCTTTTGCTACCTAGTGATTCAGCTTTGAGACACTTGAACCAGGAGAGAAGCACAGTGTGCTCTTGTGAACTAAAAGTTTTGTTCTTTGTTTTTAAAGTTCTAGCATTAACCATTTAAGAATTAAATAACTCACAGGCGTTTTTCAGGCATTTTCGCCTAATCAGGATAAACATCCAATAGGACTGTAAACAAAAACCCCTTGATGGATGGGATGACCAATCTTTGGGGAGCCTTGAGGACACATGAGAGAATTTTTCTTTTCTTCAAAGTTTCATTGAAATACACAAAGAAACTACTGCCCACAGAAGCTAAAGAAACATGGAATTATTTCCAGTTCGCTAAAAACGCTTTTCTGTGAGTTTGAAACTCTTTTGTTACCTAGTTGATTCAGCTTTGAGATACTTGAAACCAGGAACAGAAGCACAGGGTGCTCTTGTCATATGAAGTGCTTTTCTGGCATTTTTTCAAAGTTCTAGCTTTAACCATTGAAAGAATTAAACTACAGGCATTTTCAGTGAAATTCGCCTAATCAGGGTAAATATCCAATAGGCACTCTAAACTAAAAAAACACCCTTTGATGGTGGGGATATGACCAAACTTGGGGAGCCTTGGGAGGGGCACATGAGAGAAAATCTTTGTTTTTTTTCTCAGAGATTTCATCAAATACACAAAGAAACCTTGTGCCCAGAAGATAAGAAACATGGAATTATTTCCAGTTGGCTAAATCGCTTTTCTGTGAGTTTTGAAACTCTTTTTGTTACCTAGTGATTCAGCTTTGAGATTACTTGAACCAGGACAGCAGGACCACAGTGTGCTCTTGTGATATGAAGTGCTTTTCTGCTTTTTCAAAGTTCTAGCTTTAACCATTGAGGAAATTAACTACAGGCGTTTTTCAGTGACAATTCGCCTAATCAGGGTAAATATATCCAAAAGGCTCTAAATAAAAAACCCGTGATTGGTGGGATGACCAAATTTGGGGAGCCATCATGAGGTGCACAAGATAGAATCATTTGTCCAGAGTTTCACTGAAATACACAAAGAAAACCTAGTGTAACCCAGAAGCTAAGAAACATGGTAATTATTTCCAGTTGGCTAAAATCGCTTTTCTGTAAGTTTGAAACTCTTTTGCTACCTTAGTGATTCAGCTTTGAGATACTTGAACCAGGACAGGAGAAGCACAGTGTGCTCTTGTGATCTGAAAGCTGCTTTTCTGCATTTTTAAAAGTTCTAGCATTAACCAATTGAATTAAAATTAATCACTACAGGCGTTTTTCAGTGAAATTCGCCCTAATCAGGGGTAAATATCCAATAGGCTCTAAAAAAAAAACCCATGATGGTGGATTGACCAAACTTGGGGAGCCATGAGGGGCACAAGAGAGAATCATTTTTGTCAGAGCTTCATTGAAATACACAAAGAAACCTAATACCCACAAGCTTATAAACATGGAATTATTTCCAGTAGGCTAAAAACACTTTTCTGTGAGTTTGAAACTCTTTTGCTACCTAGTGATTCAGCTTAGAGATTACTTGAACCAGTGAGGAGATAGCAACAGTGTGCTCTTGTGAACTAAAGTGTTTTTCTGAGTTTTTAAAGTAATAGCATTAACCATTTAAGAATTAAACTCACAGGCGTTTTTCAGGCATTTTTCGCCTAATCAGGGGTAAACATCCAATAGACTGTAAACAAAAACACCCTTGATGGTGGGATGACCAAACATTGGGGGAGCCATTGAGGGGCACAAGAGAGAATCATTTTTTCAGAGTTTTATTGAAATACACAAAGAAACTAGTTCCCAGAAGCTAAGAAACATGGAATTATTTTCCAGTTGGCTAAATCGCTTTTCTGTGAGTTTAAAACTCTTTTACTACCTAGTGATTCAGCTTTGAGATACTTTGAACCAGTACAGGAGCACAGTGTGCTCTTGTGATCTGAAGTGGTTTTTCTGCATTTTCAAAGTTCTAGCATTAACCATTGAGGAATTAAACTACAGGCGTTTTCAGTGAAATTCGCCTAATCAGGGTAAATAATCCAATAGGCTCAATAAACAAAAAAACCCGTGATGGTGAGATTGGACCAAACTTGGGTAGCCATGAGGGGGCACAAGAGAGAATCATTTTGTCAGAATTTCATTGAAATACACAAAGAAAACTAGTACCCACAGGCTAAGAAACATGGAATTAATTTCCAGTTGGCTAAAACTCTTTTCTGTGAGTTTGAAACTATTTTGCTACCTAGTGAATTCAGCTTTCAGATACTTGAACCAGGAGAGAAGAAGCACAGTGTGCTCTTGTGAACTAAAGTGTTGTTCTGTTGTTTTTAAAGTTCTAACATTAACCATTTAAGAATTAAACTCACAGGCATTTTCAGGCATTTTCGCCTAATCAGGGTAAACATCCAATAGACTGTAAAACAAAACACCCTTGATGGTGGGATATGACCACACTTGGGGAGCCTTGAGGGGCACATGAGCGAATCATTTTTTCAGAGTTTCATTTGAAATACATTAAAGAAAGAAACCTAGTTGTGCCCAGAAGCTAAGAAACATGCAATTATTTCCAGTTCGCTAAAACCTTTTCATGTGATTTGAAACTCGTTTGCTAACTAGTGATTCAGTTTTGAGATACTTGAACCAGGAAAGGAGCACAGTGTGCTCTTGTGATATGAAGTAGCTTTTCTGCATATTTTCAAAGTTCTAGCATTAAACCCTTGAGGAATTAAACTAACAGGCGTTTTCAGTGAAATTCGGCCTAATCAGGGTAAACATCCCAATAGGCTCTAAACAAAAAACCCGTGATGGTGGATTGACCCTAAATTTGGGGAGCCATGAGGGGCCACAAAGACAGAGAGAATCATTTTGTCAGAGTTTCATTGAAATACACAAAGAAACCTTAGTACCCCACACGTTTAAGAAATCAATGGAATTATTTCCATTGGGCTAAAACGCTTTTCTGTGGAGTTTGAAACTCTTTTTGCTACCTAGTGATTCAGCTTTGAGGACACTTGAACCAGGAGAGAAGCACAGTGTTGTGATCTTGTGAACTAAAGTGGTTGTTCTGCGTTTTTTTAAAAGTTTCTAGCATTAACCATTTAAGAATTAAACTCACAGGCGTTTTTCAGGCATTTTCCGCCTATCATCAGGGTAAACATCCAATAAGACTGTAAACAAAACACCCTTAATGATGGGAATGACCAATCTTTGGGAGCCTTGAGGGACACATGAGAGAATCATTCCTTCAAAGTTTCATTGAAATACACAAAGAAACCTACTGCACAGAAGCTAAGAAAACTATGGAATTATTTCCAGTTCGCTAAAACGCTTTTCTAGTGAGTTTGAGAAAACTCTTTGTTACCTAGTGATTCAGCTTTGAGATACTTGAACCAGGACAGAAGCACAGTGTGCTCTTGTTATATGAAGTGCTTTTCTGCATTTTTTCAAAGTTCTAGCTTTAACCATTGAATGAATTAAAACTACAGGCATTTTCAGTGAAAAATTCGCCTAATCAGGGTAAATATCCAATAGGGCTCTAAACAAAACACCCTTGATGGTGTAATGACCAAACTTGGGGAGCCTGGAGGGGCAACAAGAGAGAATCAATTTTGTCAGAGTTTCATGAAATACACAAAGAAACCTAGTACTGCCACAAGCAATAAGAAATATGGAATTATTTATAATTGTTGGCTAAAACGCTATATTTTCTGTGAGTTTAAAACTCTTTTGCTACCTAGTGATTCAGCTTTGAGATACTTGAACCAGGAGAGAAGCACAGTGTGCTCTTGTGAACTAAAGTGTTTTTGTGCGTTTTTAAAGTAATAGCATTAACCATTTAAGGAATTAAACTCACAGGCGTTTTCCAGGCATTTTCGCCTAATCAGGGTAAACATCCAATAGACTGTAAACAAAACACTCTTGATGGTGGGATGAACAAACATGGGGAGCCTTGAGGGGCACATGAGCGAATCATTTTTTTCAGAGATTCATTGAAATACACAAAGAAACCTAGTGCCAGAAGCTAAGAAACATGGAATTATTTCCAGCTCGCTAAAACGCTTTTCTGTGAGTTTTGAATCTCCTTTTGTTACTAGTGATTCAGTTTTGAGATACTTGAACCAGGACAGGAGCACTGTGTGCTCTTGTGATCTGAAGTGGTTATCTGCATTTTCAAAGTTCTAGCATTAACCATTGAGGAATTAAATTACAGGCGTTTTCAGTGAAATTCGCCTAATCAGGGTAAATATCCAATAGGCTCTAAACAAAAAACCCGTGATTGGTGGATTAGACCAAACTTGGGGAGCCATGAGGGGCACAAGAGAGAATCATTTTGTCAGAGTTTCATTGAAATACACAAAAACAAACCTAGTACCCACAGACTAAAGAAACATGGAAATATTTCCAGTTGGCTAAAATGCTTTTCTTGTGAGTTTTGAAAATTCTTTTGCTACCTAGTGATTCAGCTTTGAGATACTTGAACCAGGATAGAAGCACAGTGTGTGCTCTTATGAAAACTAAAGAGTTGTTCTGCATTTTTAAAGTTCTAAGCATTAACCATTTAAGAATTAAACTCACAGGCGTTTTCAGGCATTTTCGCCTAATCAGGGAAAAAAACATCCCCCAATAGACTCTGTAAACAAAAACACTCTTGATGGTGGGGATTACCAAACTTGGGGAGCCTTGAGGGGGCACATGAGCGAATCATTTTTTCAGAGTTTCATTGAAATACACAAAGAAACCTAGTGCCCAGAAGCTAAGAAACATGGAATTATTTCCAGCTCGCTAAAACGCTTTTCTGTGAGTTTGATACTCTTTTGCTAACTAGTGATTCAGTTTTGAGATACTTTAAAACAGGACAGTGAGCACAGTGTGCTCTTGTGATTCTGAAGTGCTTTTCTGCATTTTTAAAGTTCTAGCATTAACATTGAAGGAATTAAAACTAACAGGCGTTTTCAGTGAAATTCGCCTAATCAGGGGGTAAACATCCAATAGGTCTCTAAACAAAAACCCCGTGATCGTGGATGACCTAAATTTGGGGAGCCATGAGGGGCACATGAGAGAATCATTTTGTCAGAGTTTCATTGCAATACACAGAAGAAAACCTAGTTCCCAGAAGCTAAGAAACATGGAATTATTTCCAGTTGGCTGAAACGCTTTTATGTGAGTTTGAAACTCTTTTGCTACCTAGTGATTCAGCTTTGAGATACTATGAACCAGGAGAGAAGCACAGTGTGCTCTTGTGAAACTAAAGTGTTGTTCTGTGTTTTTAAAGTTCTAGCATTAACCATTTAAGAAATAAACTCACAGGCGTTTTCAGGCATTGTCGCCTAATCAGGGTAAACATCCAATAGACTGTAAAAACAAAACACCCTTGATGGTGGGATGACCAACACTTGGGAGCCTTGAGGGGCACATGAGCGAATCATATTTTCAGAGTTTCATTGAAATACACAAAGGAAACCTAGTGCCCAGAAGCTAAGAAACATGGAATTATTTCCAGTTCTGGGGGGGGGGCTAAAAAACGCTTTTCTGTGAGTTTGAAACTCTTTTGCTAACTAGTGATTCAGTTTTGAGATACTTGAACCAGGACAGGAGCACAGTGTGCTCTTGTGAAATGAAAGTGATTTTCTGCATTTTCAAAGTTCTAGCATTAACCATTGTAGGAATTATTAAACTAAACAGGCGTTTTTCAAGTGAAATTCGCCTAATCAGGGTAAACATCCAATAGGCTCTAAACAAAAAAACCCGTGATGGTGGATTGACCAAATTTGGGGAGCCTTGAGGGGCACAAGAGAGAATGAATCATTTTGTCAGAGTTTCATTGAAATACACAAAGAAACCTTATAGCCCAGAAGCTAAGAAACATGGAATTATTTCCAGTTGGCTAAAATCGCTTTTCTGTGAGTTTGAAACTCTTTTGTTACCTAGTGATTCAGCTTTGAGATACTTGAACCAGGACAGAAGCACAGTGTGCTCTTGTGATATGAAGTGCTTTTCTGCTTTTTCAAAGTTCTAGCTTTAACCATTGAGGAATTAAACTACAGGCATTTCAGTGAAATTCGCCTAATCAGGGTAAACATCCAATAGGCTCTAAACAAAACACCCTTGATGGTGGGATGACCAAATTTGGGGAGCCATGAGGGGCACAAGAGAGAATCAATTTGTCAGAGGTTTCATTGAAATACACAAAGAAACCTAGTACCCACAAGCTAAGAAACATGAATTATTTCCAGTTGGCTAAAACGCTTTTTCTGTTGAGGTTTGAAACTCTTTTGTTACCTAGTGATTCAGCTTTGAGATACTTGAACCAGGACAGAAGCACAGTGTGCTCTCTTGTGAACTAAAGTGTTGTTCTGCGTTTTTAAAGTTCTAGCATTAACCATTTAAGAATTAAACTCACAGGCGTTTTCAGGCATTTTGCCTAATCAGGGGTAAACATCCAATAGACTGTAACAAAACACCCTTGATGGTGGGATGACCAAACTTGGCGAGCCTGAGGGGCACATGAAGAGAATTATTTTCAGCGTTTCATTGAAATACACAAAGAAACCTATTTGCCCAGAAGCTAAGAAACATGGAATTATTTCCAGCTCGCTAAAACGCTTTTCTGTGAGTTTGAATCTCTTTTTGCTAAAAACTAGTGATTCAGTTTTGAGATACTTGAACCAGGACAGGAGCACAGTGTGCTCTTGTGATCTGAAGTGCTTTTCTGCATTTTCAAAGTTCTAGCATTAACCATTGAGGAATTTAAACTAACAGGCGTTTTAGTGAAATTCGCCTAATCAGGGTAAACATCCAATAGGATCTATACAAAAAACCCGTGATCCTGGGCGGGATGACCAAAATTTGGGGAGTCATGAGGGGCAAAGAGAGAATCATTTTGTCAGAGTTTCATTGAAATACAACAAAGAAACCTAGTTACCCCAGAAGCTAAGAAACATGGGAATTATTTCCAGTTGGCTAAATCGCTTTTCTGTGAGGAGTTTGAAACTCTTTTGGCTACCTAGTGAGTCAGCTTTGAGATACTTCAACCAGGACAGGAAGCACAGTGTGCTCTTTGTGATCTGAAGTGGTTATCTGCATTTTTCAAAGTTCTAGCATTAACCATTGAGGAATTAAATTACAGGCGTTTTCAGTGAAATTCGCCTAATCAGGGTAAATATCCAATAGGCTCTAAACAACAAACCCGTGATGGTGGATTGACCAAACTTGGGGAGCCATGAGGGGCACAAAGGAGAGAATCATTTTTGTCAGAGATTTTCATTGAAATACACAAACAAACCTAGTACCCAAAGACTAAGAAACATGGAATTATTTCCAGTTGGCTAAAATGCTTTTCTGTGAGTTTGAAATTCTTTTGCTACTAGTGATTCAGCTTTGAGATACTTGAACCAGGAGTTAGAAAGCACAGTGTGCTCTTATGAACTAAAGAGTTGTTCTGCATTTTTAAAGTTCTAGCATTAACCATTTAAGAATTAAAACTCACAGGCGTTTTCAGGCATTTTCGCCTAATCAGGGTAAACATCCAATAGACTGTAAACAAAACACTACTTGATGGTGGGATTACCAAACTTGGGAGCCTTGAGGGGCACATGAGCGTAATCATTTTTTCAGAGTTTCATTGGAAATACACAAAGATAAACCTAGTTCCCAGAAGCTAAGAAACATGGAATTATTTCCAGCTCGCTAAAACGCTTTTCTGTGAGTTTGAAACTCTTTTGCTAACTAGTGATTCAGTTTTGAGATACTTATGAAACAGGACAGGAGCACAGTGTGCTCTTGTGATCTGAAGTGCTTTTCTGCATTTTCAAAGTTCTAGCATTAACCATTGAGAAATTAAACTAACAGGCGTTTTCAGTGAAATTCGCCCAATCAGGGTAAACATCCAATAGGCTCTATACAAAAAACCCGTGATGTTCGTGGAGGGATGACCAAATTTGGGGAGCCATGAGGGGCACAAGACGAGAATCATTTTGTCAGAGTTTCATTGCAATACACAAAGAAACCTAGTTCCCAGAAAGCTAAGAAACATGGAAATTATTTCCAGTTGGCTAAAACGGAATTATTTCTGTGAGTTTGAAACTCTTTTGCTACCTAGTGATTCAGCTTTGAGATACTTGAACCAGGAGAGAGAAGCACAGTGTGCTCTTGTGAACTAAAGTGTTGTTCTGTGTTTTTAAAGTTCTAGCATTAACCATTTAAGAATTAAACTCACAGGCGTTTTTTTTCAGGCATTGTCGCCTAATCAGGGTAAACATCCAATAGACTGTAAACAAAAAACCCTTGATGGTGGGATGACCACACTTTGGGGAGCCTTGAGGGGCACATGAGAGAATCATTTTTTCAGAGTTTCATTGAAATACACAAAGAAACCTAGTTGCCCAGAAGCTAAGAAACATGGAATTATTTCCAGTTGGCTAAAACGCTTTTCTGTGAGTTTTGAAACTCTTTTGCTAACTAGTGATTCAGTTTTGAGATACTTGAACCAGGACAGGAGCACAGTGTGCTCTTGTGATATGAAGTGCTTTTTTCTGCATTTTCAAAAGAGTTCTAGCATTAACCATTGAGGAATTAAACTAACAGGCGTTTTCAGTGAAAATTCGCCTAATCAGGGTAAACATCCAATAGGCTCTAAACAAAAAACCCGTTATGGTTGGATTGACCAAATTTGGGGAGCCTTGGGGCACAAGAGAGAGAATCATTTTGTCAGAGTTTCATTGAAATACACAAAGAAACCTACTGCCCAGAACAAGCTAAGAAACATGGAATTATTTCCAGTTTCGCTAAAATGCTTTTCTGTGAGTTTGAAACTCTTTTGCTACCTAGTGATTCAGCTTTTTGAGATACTTGAACCAGGACAGAAGATCACAGTGTGCTCTTGTGAATATGAAGTTGCTTTTTCTGCTTTTTTTTCAAAGTTCTAGCATTTTAACCATTGAGGAATTAAACTACAGGCGTTTTTCAGTGAAATTCGCCTAATCAGGGGTAAATCAATCCAATAGGCTCTAAACAAAAAAACCCTTGATGGTGGGATGACCAAATTTGGGGAGCCTTGAGGGGGCACAAGAGAGAATCATTTTGTCAGAGTTTCATTGAAATACACAAAGAAACCTAGTCCCACAAGCTAAGAAACATGGAATTATTTCCAGTTGGCTAAAACGCTTTTTTGTGAGTTTGAAAACTCTTTTGTTACCTAGTGATTCTGCTTTGAGATACATTGAACCAGGACAGAAGCACAGTGTGCTCTTGTGAACTAAAGTGTTGTTCTGCGGGGTTTTTTAAAGTTCTAGCACTAACCATTTAAGAATATAAACACACAGGCGTTTTCAGGCATTTTTGCCTAAATCAGGGTAAAACATCCAATAGACTGTAAACAAAACACGTCCATGATGGTGGGATGACCAAACTTGGCGAGCCTGGAGGGGCACATGAGAGAATGATTTTTTCAGCGTTTCATTGAAATACACAAAGAAACCTTGTGCCCAGAAGCTAAGAATCATGGAATTATTTCAGTTTGCTAAAATGCTTATTCTGTGAGTTGGAAAACTCTTTTGGTACCTAGTGATTCAGCTTTGAGTACTTGAATCAGGAGAGAAGCACAGTGTGCTCATGTGATCTGAAGTGATTTTTCTGCATTTTCAAAGTTCTAGCATTAACCATTGAAGAATTAAACTACAGGCGTTTTCAGGTGAATTTCGCCTAATTCAGGGGAAAACATCCAATAGGCTCTAAACAAAAATCCCTAGATGGTGGATTGACCAAATTTGGGGAACCATGAGGGTCACAAGTAGAGAATTCATTTTTGTCAGAGTTTTCTTTGAAATACACCAAAGAAACCTAGTACCCACTAAGCTAAGAAACCTGGAATCAATATTTCCATTTGTCCTAAAACGCTTTCTGTGTGAGTTTAAATCTCTTTTGCTACCTAGTGATTCAGCTTTGAGATACTTGAACCAGGAGA
>JAKELJ010000835.1:0-14157 GCA_025594165.1 Tamias sibiricus
ACTGAGCCCCAGCCCCAGCCCCTGGTATAATGTTCTTTAACTAGACTTCTGAATTCTGATTTATAATATTTCATTTAAAATTTTACTTCAATGTTCTCAAATAAGACTGATTTTTTTTGTGTGTGTGTTTCTTTTGTAGAAACTTATAATGTTATTCTTACTTGACAAAAAGACTTTGGAGGGCTGGGAATATAGCTCTATTGGTAGAGTGCTTTCCTAGCATTCACAAGGCCCTGAGTTCAATCCCCAACACCACCACTTGAAAAAAAAAAAAAAAAAAAAAAGGTTTTGGAGACATTTTTTTAAGCTTAAAAAACAGTTTCAATAATCTTGAAATAATCTGTCCTTTATAGATTTAGTAGAATTCTGTAGTGATATTCTCTGGCCCTAATACTTCTGTGAAGTTGGACCTTGATAACTTTTCTCTATTCCTGTTTGGTAATTAGTTGTTAAATATTTTCTCTTTACTGGGACCAGTTTTGGTTAATTGTATGTGTGTGTGTGTGTGTGTGTGTATGTGTCTGTGTGTAAGAAAATTATCTATTTAATTCATAATTTCTATTCATGAAATTGAGAAAAGAAATTCCTTTTAATTCTATAAACTTCCTGTGTATCTGTGACTTTTTAAAAACTTGTCATTTTGTGTATTCGCACTTTCTCTTCCTTTTTTTCTTGATTACATTAGTTAAATATATATATATATATATATATTTGCTGAATGAATAGCTCATTTTACTTATTAGTTGTACCATTTTCTATTTTATACTTATTGATTTCCACATTTAACTTTTAATTCATACCTTTTGCTTTCCTTAGATTTAATTTTTTTCATTTTCTAAATTCCTGAGTTAGACACTTTATTTTCATTTTGTAGTATAAAAAGCACATCCAATAGGGCTAGAGATGTGGTTGAGTGGTCAAGTACCCCTGAGTTCAATCCCTGGTTACCTGCCCCTGCCCCACCCGCAAAAACAACAACAACAACAAAATCCTATATGCATAACACAGATCACTTGGTGTTATAGAACAAATATAAACGTTGACCATGTAAAATTTTAAAAAGTAAATTACAGTAGCCAGGCATGGTGATGCACACTTGTAATCCCAGTGGCTCGGGAGGCTGAGACAGGAGGAGTTCAAAGCCAGCCTCAGCAAGGGTGAGGTGCTAAGCAACTCAGTGGCCGAGTGCCCCTGGGTTCAATCCCTGCTACCCCCCATCCCCCAAAAAAGTACATTACAAAAAAGTCACAGGAGAAGAGCAAAAATGTCATTGTGATTTCCCCAGTCTTCAAAGGGTAGTTTTAAAAATTGTATAAACCTTTAGGTTTACATATTTTATTTAAATTTATGAAGACGAGCACTAGAAGGACTGAAGCATTAAATATCACTACTAAATATTGAAAGACAGGCAGTGATATCAGGATGTTAAATTCCTCATCTTTAATCAACCAGGGGACAGTCAATAAATACTCTTCAAAGGACCAAGAAATAAAGGTATATAATTTAAAATTAGTCAGGTATGGTGCATGCCTATACCCAGCGACTTGGGAGGCTGAGGCTGGAGGATCACAAGTTGGAGGCCAGCCTCAGCAATTTAGCAAGACCCTGTTTCAAAAAAAAAAAAAAAAAAAAGGCTAGGTATATACCCCTGTGGTAAAGTACCCCTGGATGGAAAAAGGAAGGAGGAAAGGAAGGAAGGAAGGAATTACATTAATCATCAGAGGGGTTAAATGGAAAATATTTTAGGGGGATTTTTTTAAGGAAAGAGAGAGATAAGAATATACAGTGCATATTTCTTCTATATACTATGTACTGTATGCTATACTTTAATGTATGATTCTTTGACTACCATTTAGCACCAGCCCCATCATCTTGTCTCCCTTTATCACCTTTCTTGTGTTTGTAAAAGGCAAAGCCATGTTTCTTCCTATGGGAACCCAAGGGATCACATATGTCTTTTTTCTCACCCTTTGAAAGCTGGTGTTGGGCTAATTAGATGTTGCCCTTAGGGCTTTGGTTCTTGAGGGTATACTGCAAAAAAAAAAAAGTGATAGTGAAATAATACTCCAGGGAGTCCCTTCATAGTCTAGTACCTCAACTTCATTTCCATGTTATAGCTAAAACAATGTATAATTCACAGAATACTCCAAGCTGTAAATTCTGTCCATTCTTCTTGAGATACCTTCCTTTCTTTTTCTGCCTCTAAATTCTTAATCATACCTCCTACTGGCAGGCAAACCCATAATAAATAAAATAACTAGGTAAATACAGGGGGAAATTAGCAATAGAGATGAGAAATAATCATAAATATAAGCAAAATAATTATAAAAGATTTTCATATCTCTTTGTGCTAAAAAGCTAGAAAAGGTGGTTGAAATGATTTTCTATAAAAATACAAATGACCACTCAGAACATTGGCACGTGCCTATAATCTCAGTAACTCAGGAGGATTGCAAGTTCAAGACCAGCCTCAGCAACTTATTGAGGCCCTAAACAATTCAGTGATACCCTGTCTCAAAATAAAATGGGCTAGGATGTGGCTCAGTGATTAAGTACCCCTTGGTTCAATCCCTAGTACCGAAACAAACAAAACAAATAACATACAATTGAACAAAATTCACTCAAAAAAAAAAAAAAAAAAGAGAGAGAGAGAAAGAGAATTACCCTGATCTTATCATTATGTATTGTATATATTAGAATGTTACACTGTACCCCATAAATATGCATAATATTTTAATTAAAAATATAAATTTATTTTTTAAAAAGCACACCTAAAGGCCCCAATAACCATGGAATAAATTGAGAACATCATTTGGTACTATCTTTCCAGAAATAACTACTTTGGATAGTTTATAAGGAAATTTTTCAAAATAATTTTGATGTTAGTCAAATAGGTTGACAGCATTAAGAAAAAAAGAAAATCTCATTTCTTTTTCCTAATACTAAACCCTTACAAAGTATTAAAAGAATGTCTAGGGCTGAGGTTGTGGATCAGTAGTAGAGTGCTTGCCTAGCATGTGTGAGGCACCACATGTAAATAAACACAAAAATAAAGGTATTGTGTTCACCTCGCCTACAACTAAGAAAAAAAAAAAAAAAGAAAAAGTAAAAAACACCTACACACCAACCTTAATTATTAAATATGCTTGTGAAAATCTTAAATAAAACACTAACAAACCAGAACAGCAGGATATAAAAAGACATAATGCATCATGACAAATGGAATAGAATTCACTTTTTGAAATATTTCGATGATTCAATACTAGAAACCCTATTCGTATTACTATACTGATCAAAGATGAAAGTCATTATCTTCTGATGAAATCGTACATTCCCATTAAAACTCTGAGTAAAATGGTAATGGATGAATTCTGTTCAACATTTTATATATATACACACACACATATATGTGTGTGTATGTGTGTGTGTATACATGTGTAAATATATATAATTTTATTATGATATATGCATTATATATATCCATAATAAAATTCCAGCATTATATTTAATGGGAAAATATAGGATCATTTCTATTAATATTGGGAACAAGGTGAAAATGCTTCTTCCTATTATCATCTACTATTTTACATTGTTTTGGACATGTTAGACATTGCATTTAGACAATAAATTAAGGGGTAAAAATATTAGAAATCATGAGGCAAAATTAGTATATCTTTATTTTTATTTTTTTTGGTACTGGGGATGAATCCACGGGTGCTTAACTACTGAGCCACATCCTCAGCCTTTTATTTATATTTCATTTTGAGACAGGGTCTCACTAAGTTGCAGAGGCTGGCCTTGAATTTGGGATGCTTCTGCCTAAGCCACCTGAGTCAAATGGATTCAGGTGTGTACCACCATGTCTGGCTAAACTTATTCTTTCTTTTTTTTCTTTAATATTTTGTTGTTGATGTACCTTTATTTATTTATATGCTGTGCTGAGAATTGACCCTAAACTAACTCTTTTTTAAAAAAACATTTTTTTTTAGGACACAATACCTTTATCTTATTTATTTATATGTGGTGCTGAGGATCAAACCCAGTGTGTCATGCATGCTAGGTGAGCACTCTACCACTGAGCTGCAACCGCAGCCCCTAAACTTACCCTTTCTTATATGCGATATAACTTATATCTGAAAAACACAAGAGACTTAACTATTAGAAACAATAAAAGGTAGAGAATCTGCATGGGCAGTTCACAAATGATGAATGCCATGATAAATTATTCACTCTTTAAAGTAGTCAGAGAGATGCAAATTAAAAAAAAAAAAAGGTCAGAGTTCAGAATTTCAGAATTACTACCTATTAGATGAGCAAAATATTTAAAAATTGATAAATCCAGTTCTGGTTGGGGTAAGAGAAAATATGTGGAAATGTACATTGTTATGGAGCTTTAGAGAAATAAATATGTATTGCATACTAATATTTTAAATATACATACCCTGTGCTTTTGACTCTATCTTACAAAAATAAGAGCATATGTACAAGGACATTTACTACAGCATTGTTTATAATTCCAAAAATTTAGAAACTGGTTAAGACCCACTGATAAGAGGAGGACAGTTGAATACTTTATGGTATATCTATATATAGACTACTGTATCATGTAATTATAATTTATATAATAAATTAATGTACATAACAAATAAAATGTGATATGGTGGTCACTTAATTATTAATTTTCTCAGGAATAATTACTAGTCAAAAAACACGATAGAAGAAAAGACATAAGGGGCTGGAGTTGTGGCTCAGCGGTAGAGTGGTCGCCTAGCACGTGTGCAGCCCTGGGTTCGATCCTCAGCACCATGTAAAAATAAATAAATTAAATTAATTAATTAATTAATTAAATAAAGGCATTGTGTCCAACTACAACTAAAAAATAAATATTAAAAAAATAAAAAATATAATAGTTACAACCTTTACCAACAAAATACCTGGGAAAAATGTAACAAAATTTCTAATAGAAATGATAGGACAAAACCCATAAAATATTATTAAGGAACATGAAATGAAATCTAAGAGACACTTATTAATTTTCCCATTGATCTATCAAGTTGTCAAAATCCTAATAAAAAATCCCTACAGCAGCCCAGCAGTACAGCTTCATGCACTTCCCTATCCTCAACTTCTTGTTTCCTCTCCTTTTGTGCCACACCTTCATTTTGCTCCATGTCCCCACTAGAATGACCTAGTGACTTTTTTTTTTTTTTTGACATGGTGATTTTGAAAGAAAACATTTAATGTTTAGTGATGTGTTTTATGTGTAGCTACAAAGCATCATTAGATTTGAAGAGGAAGATTGAAGGACTGCAATTATTCGTCCAGCCTGAGGGCCATGGTTAAAAAACAAGTTCTTGAGGTAGAATGTGTTCAAATTCTGATCCTAAAGCTTAATAGTTGTCAGATGTGTGCAAATTTCTTAGGCTTCCTGGTCAGATTCTGTGCTCAGCCCTTAATGAATGGACTTATCTGACAAACACTGAGCATCTATAATATGTTAGGCACCATGAGGCACAAAAATCACTAAAACAGTAGAAGGAGTCTATGTGTATTTTGGTCTTTAAGCAGTCTGCAGAGTCAGGCCATATCAGAAATTTGGCTTTGACATTACTACTCGTATAATGTTGAGAAAGTTTCTTAACATCTCTGAAAATGAGTTTATTTGTGATTGATGGTGATAATAAAGTTCTCTTCCTGGGATTTTTGTGAGGGTTGAATAAAGAAACCTATACAAAGCTACTTACCACAGAGTAAGTGCCCAGTAAATGTTAGCCATATTATTTTTATTGTTTCTCATATTGGAGGCAATTTACAGGCACATTCATACACGATTGTGCTTAGTACTTATAAAACACTGAGTTATTATTATGATTAATTTGTTATGTGTACATTGCAGATACAGGCTGGAAAACTTGTGACTTGCTTAAAATCTCAGCGTCTAAGCAAGGGAGCTAGGATTCTAACCCAAATTAGGAGAGCCTTTCCTTGTAGTCCCCTTTGTTCCTCACCTCACAGCCATTCATCCAGCTGTGAGGTGAGGAACAAAGCTGAAATGCAAGGAGAACTGCAATAATAATAATAATAATAATAATAATAATAATAATACCACCATAAAATATATCAAGAAATAGGAAAGGAAAAATCTAGAATGAGGGATCTAGAAAAGTTGCAAAGTGGCAATGAAGTTAGACCATGACAGAAGTGTGCTGCCTTTGGGGAGCTGGTGCCTTGAGGGATATGATGGATGAAGGTGGTAAATGGGCTGGGGACATTTGGCTTACAGTCCTGTTTTGCACTAGCTAGCTGTGAGATGCAGCGAAGGTCATGTCTCTTTAGGCGAATTTCCCGGGGGACTGGTGCAGCAGGATGGGAGGGGCTGGGTAGCAGCTGCTTCCAAGAAGACAGAGGCAGACTGGCTGACTAGGAGGTGCTGATACAGTTGGTCACTCCGCTAGAGTGGCCGGGCTTCGTGGTACCTAGAGCTGAGCTGAACCAGAGCGTGTAAGTCTGTATGAGCTCTTCAGCAGGGCTGGGGACAGGCGGGGGTCCACAGGGCAAGGATGCTCTGGGAAGTGACCTTGGTGCCCCAAGTCGGGTAGGGGTAAATGAGCGGGAGGAGAACGCTGGTTCATGCGGTGGCACCGGTGGTTCTGTACTCTGACCGCTAGAGAGCGCTGCCTTCCAGTGCAAGCCTGAGTACTCTACCCGCTCGCCTCCCGCGGTTCACCAGTCCAACCTTTGGCGTGGGCTAGGGGTTGGGGACTAGCTAGGGAAAACCTAAACTAGTGGTGGAGATGAGGGGTGTGCAAGATTGGGTCTGGTGGCTCCCAGGGACTCAGCCTGCATGGAGTTGCATCATCCGGGTGAGGTTGGGGATGGGGGAAGTCTGTCTTGAGACGTTCTGGACCCACTAAACTCCAGAGCCAGCTTTTCTCTCCCTCATAAATAGTGGTGAGCTCAGATTAAGTTGGCATCCTCCCTTTGAGTCTTCTGTGAACTGCACTGGCCTCAGGGACCTACCGACTTAGAATGGGCACGCAGCTTGGTTAGGAGACTGTAGATGACAGTAAATGCCCTCCTCTATTCACCTCTTTAAGTGGAGCTACCATCATAGTACTCCTGGGTTCAAATCCAACCTTTCTGTGGTCTTCACCATGTTAGTTAGCCAATCCCCAAAAAACAAATGCCAAATGTTTTATCTGATATAAGGAGAGAGAGAGAGAGAGGCTGTAGATGACAGTAAATGCCCTCTTCTCTCCACCTCTTTAAGTGGTAAGTACCATCATAGTACTCCTGGGTTCAAATTCAACCTTTCTGTCATCCTCAACATGTTAGTTAACCTGCTCAGCCTCACCTTTCTTTTGTGTTCAACGTTCCCTCGTGGGAATGTTGTGATGGTTAAATGGCACTTAAAGCTTTGCCCAAGGTTCTTCTGGGAGTGTGTACTACAGCTAGCTGGTGCGGAAAAGATTTGAAAGAAGAGGCTCAATTCTCGCTGGCACTAAAACCCAAATCTAACTTTGAGAGAAGCTGAAACCCCAGCCCTCAGCTGCAAATGCCTCTGGAGCAGATCTCCAACAAAACTAAGGAAGAGCTGGGCACCATGGTGCATGCCTGTAACAACAGCTGGGAGGCTGAGGCAGGAATATGGGAAATTCAAGACCAGCCTCAGCAATTTAGCGAGGTCCTAAGCAATTCAGCAACACTCTATCTCTAAATACAATTAAATAAATTTTTAAAAAGAGCCAAGGATGTGACTCAGTGGTAAAGCCTCCCCCCACCACCCCAGGTTAAATCTCCTGTACCAAAACGAAACAACAAAACTGAGAAAGATGCTTGGGACCCAGAGATGAGATCTCATTTTAGTGAAGGGGCTTTTTTATTTCAATCTCTGCAACCAGAGCTTGTTTAGAGAACCAGACTAGCTGGGTACAGTGGCCCATGCCTATAATCCAAGCAGTTTGGGAGGCTGAGGCAGTAGGATGGTGAGGTCAAAGCCAGTCTCAGCAACTTAGTGAGGCCCTCCTGTAACCTTTGTGCTTTGAATATAGCCCTTGCTGCTCTGCCACTACAATTTATTTATTTATTTTTAAAGTGGACATGTTTCTTTCTCTTCCTCTCTCCCTGCTCCTCCCTCAGAGGAAACAGGATTACCTTTTCTGCCCCATCCTAGGCAGATTTTTCTGTCCCTGAGTACATATCCACCATAGGAACAAAGTAATCCAGACTTTGGGGAAGATACCAGAAGATCTCAGAAATGACTGTCTCCCAAATTAACAGGTGAATTACATTTCCAACAGAGAACATGTGGAATGTAGCCTTTTAGTATGCTGGGAGTGATGCAAACAAGAGTGGCTTGTTTGCCACCTGTTCCTGCTGATGGGCAGAATCACAGCCTTTGGGACAGGAGTCCCCTGTGTTTCTCCTTTGATAGCAAAGCAACAAATCTTCTTTTTCCTTTTTCTCAAAACTATGTTCTCGTGGGCTTGGGTTGTGGCTCAGTGGCAGAGTGCTTGCCTCGCACATGTGAGGCACTGGGTTCGATCCTCAGCGCCACATGAAAATAAACAAAGATATTTTGTCCACGTATAATTAAAAATATATTAAACAAATGAAACTGTGTTCTCATGATTGGATTGGCATTGGGGACAAGGACCAAGCTTTCAACAACACTCCTGTCTCAAAATAAAAAAGAAAAAGGGCTGGGATGTGGCTCAGTAGTTAAACTCCCCTGGATTCAATCGCCAGTGCCAATGATAATAAAATAAAATACATAGAATAACAAAGGAAACAAATTACATCAAGACCCTTGTCAGAACAATTAGAAGAAAATGTGATAGAGTTTTAGCATGACTCTTTAGATTCAGCCTCAATCTAGTAACTATCATAATTTCTTGGCAGCAGAAATCTGTTACAACTGTAAGGAGATTTGAAAATATCTATGATTTCTATTGATGGCAAATTCTCTTGTGACTTACTGCCTATATTTAAAATTGGGGCAAATGCTAACTTTCAGTCAAAGATTGGTGAACATATGTATCTTCTCCCCCAGATTCATAAATTCCATAAATGAAGATATCTGTTCATGGACCTATTAGAGGGCCACACATCCCTGGTTAAGAACTTCTGGAGGTAACCAGGTCTCCTGAATCTTAGGCAAAATTCTTTCCACTGAAGTTTATAACTCTGGAACTGATCATGGGGGAAATTACCCTAAACTATTTTTTTCACCCTGAAATTTCCAGGTTTATTCTACCCAAAACACACCAGTGGCTACAAGCCGCTCTTGTTTGCATACTAACACCTGTGACTTGAACTTCTTTCGAAGGTGCCACACTGAGCCAGCTCCAAGCTCTCTGAAACCTAGCAGCTTGTCCCAGTCCCAGACTTGTGGACTCCAAACCTTGGTATCTTTCTTCTGGTAATTTATTTATTTATTTCTTTTTTGTGGTGCTGGGGATTGAACCCAGGGCCTCACGCATGCTAGGCAGGCGCTCTAAACCACTGAGCTACATCCCCAGCCTTCTTCCAGTAATTCTTTATCTCCTCTTTATTTATAAAAAGGCCACTTTGTCATGTATTTCCCCATCCCCACCCCATGAACATTAAACAAAAGGGAGTATCCTGGATGATTTACAATAGTATAAGGGGGGTTAGGCTCTGTCAGGTAAAGCTCTCTCAAGGTGCTTATCCCTCCTATAAACACAATGTGGCTCTTCTGAAATGATCCAGGATCCCTGAAAGCTCATGTAAGAAGAGTGAGCATCCCCCCACCCCAGGTAAGCTCTCTCTTCCCTAGACTTCTGAGGGCAGAAGATATTTCCCTCCAAGAAGCAGTTTCCCAGCGACATCACTGAGGTTTGTCCTAACCCCACCAGCCCCCAGCCCCCAGCCCCATGTACCAGGGATCTGGGGATCAAACCAAAGGGCTCATGCGTTCTGAACAAATGCTCTCTCACTGAGCTACACCTCTAGCCCTCACCAAAACAGTGTTGTCAACCATTCCATTCCTGTTCTCAGACCTTTGGTCCCCAACAGGACTCTTTACCTTAGGACAGACATTCTTGCTCTCAGGCTGGAACTCATGTTAATTGAGCTCTTGGCCCTCAAAATGTTCTTTTTAAAACCTGTCTCCCCACTCCCATCATTGTTCAGGCCTTCATTACTCTCGTATTTGGTCTTTGAAAACCACAGAATAGGTTTTCAGCAATCAGGGGTCTTCCTGCCTCTCTTTTCTCTACCCACATGGAAGAGTTTTTTCTCTTTTCTCTCCACCACCACCTCCTCCACTTTTCTCCTTTTCTACTAATCCACCCAACCCTTTTTTGGAGGGGGGGTAGTAGGGATTGCACTCAGGGGCACTCAACCACTGAGCCACACCCCCAGCCCAATTTTGTATTTTATTAGAGACAGGGTCTCACTGTATTGCTTAGCACATCACTGTTGCTGAGACTGGATTTGAACTTGCAATCCTCCTGTCCCAGCCTCCTGAGCTACTGGGATTATAGGCGTGCATCATTGTGCCCTGCCCACCCCACATTTTTGGTATTAGAAATAGACTAAGGTGCTGAACAGGCTGAGAAAAAACATTGCTTGAAATTATTTCTTCTACCTTGGGGTACAAAGATTTTACTTGGTAATCCATAATCAGGCTAGAACTGAATCAACATAAAATACGAAGACAGAATGTGCCTTCAAATATAAAGAAAACTGCCAAGTCCATTCCTGAACAGTCCCCCTGACCCCCACCCAACACACACACAAGTACAGGAGATTGAAGCCAGAGGCGCTCTACCACTGACATACATCCCCAGCCATTTTTAAAAGTTTTATTTATTTTTTACTTTGAGACAGGGTCTCACTACAGTTGCCCAGGCTGGCCTCAAACTTGGGATCCTCCTGTCTCAGCCTCCCAAGTAGATGGGATTATAGGTGGGCACCACCACAACTGATTCCAGAGCAGGTTTTGAGGAGTAGGACAGAGAGAACAGAGCTGCTCCATGCTGAAGGGGAAGACAAGCAGGAAACTGTAAGGAGGCCGAATGAGGGGTTGTGCAGTGGAGTTGTGGAGTAGGGCAGCCAAAATAGTTCTGTACATGTGGTGAAAGGAACGTAAGTCATAGTTTTATTTTCTGTAGAACTGTGAGTTTTGGAAATGGAGAGAACTACAGTAATCTGCTAGTGGAGTTCCTGGCAATGGCAGAAACTTAGATTCCAGTGGTTCTCAAACTTGTGTGTATATTGGAATACTAGGAGGGCTTGTTAAAATATAGCTGGCATGGGGCTGGAGTTGTGGCTCAGTGGTAAAGATCTTGCCTAGCATTCTTGAGGCACTGGGTTGGATCCCCGGCACCACATAAAAAATTTAAAAAATAAAATAAAGGTATTGTATCCATCTACAACTAAAAAAAAATTTTTAAGTATATATAGCTGGCAGGGCCAGCTGAATCAATTTCTGATTCAGAATTTCTGACCTTTGCGGTGGGGCCATGGAGTTGAATTCCTAGCTTGGCATGGTGGCACACAACTGTAATCCTAGCTACTCTGGAGGCTGAGACAGGAGGATCCCAAGTTTGAGGCCAGCCTCAGCAACTTAGCAAGACTCTGTCTTAAAGTAAAACAAATAAATAAAAAGGGCTGTAGATTTATCACAGTGTTAGAGCACGCCTGGGTTCAACCCCCAATACCACAAAAAGAAAAGAAAAAAAGATTTTTCTACTGAGTTTCCAGATGCTGCTGCTGCTATAGTACTTATACTCTTTGCAAACTATCTTATGTAATATCTTTTGTATTCTCTGCTTGAATCCCTCTAGTGGTGCACAGTTCAGTACTACCCAAAGTAACCACTTGATATGCTTTGTGGAACACCTCCAATTATTTTAAAGTTCTTCCTTAAGTGAGGCAGGAGGATTGCAAGTTCCAGAGCAGTCTGAGTAACTAGTGAAGCAGTGAGACCCTGCCTCAAAATAAAAAATAAAAAAGGGCTGGGGATGTAGCTCAGTGGTAAAGTGCCTCTGGGTTCAATCCCCAGTGCAAAAAAAAAAAAAAAAAAAAAATTCTTCCAGACATTGCTTCTAGTTCCACCAAGGACAGGAGTCAGGCCACTGGGGTTGCATTCCACTTTGGACAAGTCACTCAACTTTTAAGAATTGTCTTCATCTGTAGAATGTGGATAATGATAGCTTTTACAGGATTAATGTTTAGGATAAATGAGAAAAAGTATGGAAAACAGTGAGTGCAGCGCTTGGCTCATAGTGAGTACTCAGTAAATACTGGCTACTATTATACTTAGTTTTCCTTTTCTACTTGGGAGTCTATTTAATTGCTAAAGAAAGTCAATTCTCTCTAATGTTTCTCCTTTTGGACTAAATATCCCCAATTTCTTTGATTATTCCTATGGCGTGGTTTTCATGTTTCCTTCATCCTTGTAACTTTCTTCTGGAGTTCTTTGTCAAGCTGCCTTGTCAAGTACAGGGCTCAGACAGGCCTCCTGTCTCAGCTTGCTCACTCATCTCTTCACTGCAGCAGAGATCACTTACCTTTTGTGATTAACTTCCACACTTCACTTGATCAAGGCAGACTTCCAGGCAATGAAGATGCCTGCATCTGCAGGTGGAGAGTAATTGTTATTTGATTGCATTTCCCCTTGGAGTACCCATGACTGCAACCACAGGAGGCTCTCAGAGCATGTGGGTTTGTGGAGTGTGGGTGGGGAAGAGCACCTCTGATCCTTGGCCCCATCAAAGCCAAACTCTCACCTGCTTTGTGGCTGTTGTGATGGTGGTCAGCTGTGCCAGTGACTAAGGAAGCACATGGTAGGGGGGCGGGGAGCTGACACAAAAGGAGAGGGGATGGGAGATCCTCCTGGCTCCAGGGGTCTGGTGGGAGACCTGGCTTCTTTCCTGGAGGAGGGCAAACTGGCACCCTGGCACAGCCAAGTCGGGCCAGAGGGCACTTACAGCAAAGCTGTGTAGGCATTTCAGCACTGTTGGCCTTTAGCCCGAAGTTCTTGGTAATACAATATGAAAGAGTCAGGGCTATTTTTATTGTGGAGATCCAGTGGCACCTTCAGGGTATCAAGCTGATAGGTCAGGCCCTGGGAAGGCAGTCTCAGTCTCAATTCTTATTCCTATTCTGTAGAGATTGGTTCATCAGGAATTTTGACCTCAAGTTCTCTTTTAATAGAAGGCAGAGAAAACTCTGTCTGCCAATACTGCGGTGTCCTGGAGAGTCTTTCTTTTTCTTCCCTGGCCATAGAGCACACTAGGTTTTGTTGTAGCCAGGCCTCTTGCTGAAGGGAGGCCGGACCTCTAGGCTGCTGGCTCAGCAATCGAAACACTGCCACCTGCTCCACACACTGATTTCTGCAAGATAACCTGAGTTTCTCCAGGACATAGCAGCCTGATGGCAGAAATGATTATGGCCACAGCTCTGTCTGACATGTGGATCTCCTACCCCTTGCCCACAAAGCCACACTGCTGTGTGAATAAATAGGGAGAATGAGTTTCTCTCCAACTCAAGGCCACACTGTCTCCTGGACACCAAAGTAACTGTATGTGACCCTATAGCTCCACATCCCCCAACTGCCTCTGAGAGCCGCCCCACAAGCTTCACCCTGTGAACCCAATGCCAGGATCCCCTTTCGGGCTCCTGTCAAGCTCTGTCTTTGACCAAAGGAATTGGGGAAACTGTTCTCTTATACTTTATTACATCCATACTTCCTCAGTCTTCCCACAGGCACCAGGAATCCCTGGCCTTCTTTGGATGGGAATTTAATATTTTGCCATCCAGTACATTTCTAATGTGATTGGGGGCGGGAAAGGGAGTGTGTAGAAACAGATTGTGTTTATCAAGTACACACACTGAGAGGGGACATGAAGGCATACCTGCAGTGGGCGGGGCACGGAGGCTGCACTCTACCCTGGGGTAGACCAGACTCATCCTGACTGGGCCTCTGAGGAGAACGTGTACCTTCTTTGGTGCTTGATGAGAGCCAGCATTGCTATTTCTCCTGGCAAGCTAGAACTCCAGATAATAAGGAAATTGGGGCAGGCACAGGGTAGTTTGTTTTCTAAACTAGAACATCAGGGGCACTGGCACCTGCCTCATATTTTGAAGCAGGGCATCTTTTAAATCATGGCACAGACTTGTGAACCT
>JAKELJ010000836.1:0-14124 GCA_025594165.1 Tamias sibiricus
CACCACCTTCTTCTTCCCCCACACACACTAACGAACCTCACCCAGTTATACACATATAGCTTTAACAAGGACACGTGCTTACAGCTCAAGCTTACAGGTGCGTCACGCAGTGTTCACGGGCATACAAAGATTCTTTGAATAATGTATTAATATCAGGTGGAAACTAGAACATCTTTTATGGCTCTCAGCTAACCGCAATCTTTAGCTATCTCCTTGATTATAGGCTCCTTCATTTCCCCTTTTAGTTTTAAAAGAGGGGATGTTCTAGGACGTCCATGTGCAACCGACATTCTTACCCGTCATGGGAGTCTAGGCTGTCCTGACTCCTGGCTTAGGTTGACATGCCGGCCACATTAGACTGTCCCGTGCGACTGTGCCGTGTCATAGGTTGTCCCCTTCTGGGGATCTTACCCGTCATAGGCTAACCAGCCATCCAATAGAGCCCTTCAGGATCGACTGTGTGTTGACTAACAGCCGTCCAATTTTTAGGAGATGCTGCGGGGGGGGAGGCTTTAAGGCAGTAAGCCTACTGCTGACGAGCCAAGTTTCCATAGCGTATCAAGTTCTTTAAGCGAATCAGCTGCCCTTAGTTTCATCAAGTAACGCACTGAGTTCTCTTAGACAAATACCCGCACGGCATTGTCCCGTAATGTCCCAAAATAATGGAAAATCAAAATGTCCATAAGTTATAACACATAGATTCAGGAGGCCCCATGCATGCAGAGCAGAGGCCACACTGCTGGTTAGGTTGTTGATGCTTGAGCAGCAGGGATGCTTGCAGCGACCGCGGTCCCTGCAGTTGTAGCAGCAGCCGTCTTTTTTATGTCTAGACATTTCCACCGGCAAATCTTCAGGGCCCGCTACCTAAAAACTCAAGCATCCATTATTAAGGGAAAGGCAGTGCTATTCCAGCACTGAGATCAAAAGGTGAGCTGTCAAACTAAAAAAAGAATTATTAGAGTAGAAAATAAAAGTTGATCTCTGCTCACACACATTGCTGCTTAAGCTCCCACAAACATAAGCTGGCAAAATATCACATTCAGAAATAATCAAAGAGAAACTGAGGGTGTTTACTGCATTAAAGATAAAGAAAAGCTAAAGGCATTTTGGAAAAATAATTTGTTAGCTGGAATCCTCGAGTCTCTATATACACAGCAATCCTATACCTGTTGAAATAATTCAAATTAATCAGCTATTAAACAAATGAAGTTAATAACAAATAAATGATCCTCTGTCGGAACACCAAAATATCAGGTTATACAACATTAAACATATTCACAGCTGAAGAGAAGTCCCCAAGACAACTATAAATCAAAATTGATTATCATTATAATTGATTATCTAATTAAAATATTCTGAACTTATATAAATATCTATTTATCTATCTATCTATCTATTGATTATCAAATTAGAATATTCTAAGCTTAAATGAATTAACGTTATTTGTTATTTGGATCTATATCTACTTTTTTTTTTTTAAGCGCTTAATTATTTGTGACGTCACACTAGACAGACACACATATAAACATATTTGTGACATCACATTAACATGAAATTTAGACAAATGCACAGACATAAAGACATATATAAAAGAGAAAAAAAATTACAATTGTGTATATGCAGGAGCCCTGTTTGGGGATTGGCTTGAATTGCAGTTGACTATGAGCCGTGGAGATTTGGCCATTGTCGCCACCCGTAGTCTCACGGGATTTTGTTGCGGGATCTGGAGTGACTTGGCCGAAATTGCTGATCGGGTCAGCGCCATTTTAGTGGTGTGTTTGGCGTGAGTTAGTTGTTAGAACCAGAGAGAAAAGTTATCAGAATAAAAAGCTGTTTGTCTCCAGTTTGCTTCTGAAGTTCTTCCCGCGGCTCCGGTGCTCCGAGCGCTTCAGGCGGCAACAGGTGGCGGCCCGTACGGGGAACTTCGGAGCGGACAGGTAAGAACTGAAAGGTCTCTAAAGATGGGTTCGAATATAACTGAATCCCAAGTGATAGAGGCTATGCAAAGACTCCTTGATATACCTGACTCTGTTCTCAGTGAGGAGTATATAGACAAAAATGAAAGTGATCAAAAAAGTGTAGATTCCACTGGGCCAACTGAGACCAGTAAAGAGAGTATTAGAAGAGACCCAAAAAATGACAAAAATTCAAGCTATTAAAGCTATTCGGGAGTTATTGGCGAAAGCTGAAGGATACTTGCTCTCACTGGAACCTGGGCCTCAGGATATTGCTGTCAGTGAAATTAGCAGTGGTGAGGAATCTAGTAAAAGTGATCCTGAGAAAATGAGGAAAAAGAAATTAAAAAAGACCGAGAAAAAGGTCCGTCAGGCAGAGGAGTCACTTGTGGAAGTGACTACTCCCCCATGGGTGGAATCCATTACAGAAAATATGAAGGGTATTACTAGGCATTTGCATACCCTAGAAACAGAAATAAAAAGTCTTTCTGATCGCTTATGCGCTCTCGAGGACAACTCACAGATACATTGGGAACCGCCAGCATTTGAAAAGAAAAATGGACAGAGTGTCCATCAGTCAGTAGATTTCAAAACAATAAAAAATCTCAAAGAGGCAGTAATGACTTATGGGCCCCAAGCTCCTTTCACGTTGAGTATGCTGGAGTCCCTTAACACCTTTAGCTTAAACCCCCTCAGACTGGAAAAGTCTATGTAAAGCAACATTAAGCGGGGGGCAATTCTTGGTTTGGCGATCGCAATTCCAAGAACTTTGTATAGAAACGGCTAAAAGAAATGCGGCTGCAGGGTTTGAAAAATATAATATAGACATGCTCACAGGAGAAGGGCAATTCGCAGACTTACAGGCTCAAACAGATTATGACTCAGATATATATGCTCAGATAAATGCAGCTGCCTTAGAGGCATGGAAAACTGTACAAGGACCTGGGGATCTACAAGGTAGCTTGTCAAAAGTGATTCAAGGACCTAATGAGCCGTATGCCGACTTTGCTGATCGACTTTTGAGAACTGCAGGTAGTGTGTTTGCAGATGTTGACCAAGCTATGCCTTTAGTTGTTCAATTAGCTTATGAAAATGCAAATAAATGGTGCCAAGCAGCCATCAGGCCATGGAGAACTAAAAAGGATCTTTCCGTATATATACAACTATGTAAAGATATAAATGGCGCCTTTGTCACAGGAAATGTGATTGCAGCCTCAATGAGAGGTGCTTCCTCTCGAAATTTCACAAAGGCTAAACGTAGACATTATAATCAATCAGGATATTCCAGGCAAAATTATCATAATCAATCAGGCAATTCTAGGCAAAATCCCAAAAGAGAAATAAGATCAAGCTCATACCATGCCCCAGGCCGCTGCCCCAGGTGTAAAAAGGGAAATCATTGGGCCAATAAATGCTATTCAAAATTTGACATCCATGGAAATCCTTTGTTCAGGAATTCAAAAAACGGGGCACGGGGCCCAGTACCCCGGGGCCCACAAATGTACGGGGCATTGCAGAAGGAGTATCCTCAAGCATCCACTCAGATGCTTCCCCGACACAATCCCTACTACCCATCCACTCCCTCGCCAGAGGAACAAGAGGAAATGCAGGATTAGACCTCTGTTCCACCGCCCGAATAGTGTTAACACCTGAAATGGGGGTTCAACTGATTCCCACAGGAGTCAGGGGACCTCTTCCCTCAGGGACTGTAGGACTTATTATCGGGCGTAGTCCTAAAAGCTTATTAGGTTTGCAAGTGACCCCAGGTGTAATAAACTCAGACTACAAAGGGGAAATAAAAATAATGCTTAGCTCACCCCAAAGTGTAAGTTCTGTTAATCAAGGAGATAGAATTGCTCAGTTGCTTCTCCTTCCCAATTTACATAATTCATTTAAAATGGGTATGCCTCAAGAAGGGAACAATAGAGGATTTTGTTCCACTGACTCAAGTCCCATGGCTTGCTGGGTTCGAGACTGTTCAAGGAGGCCTATGTGTAAAATAAAAATCCAAGGAATAGAAATGGAGGGATTAATAGATACTGGAGCTGACTCTTCCATTATTAATTTACGCCAATGGCCCAAGCACTGGCCTCTGCAAAAAGCTTCAACCAGTTTAAGAGGCTTGGGATATAATAACCTCCCAGATAAAAGTGCAGTAATTTTAAAATGGGAGGATGATGAAGGCCATAAAGGAACATTTCAGCCTTATGTTTTACCTAATCTACCGGTTACTTTATGGGGAAGAGATATTTTGCAACAAATGGGAGTACACCTTGCAACCAAGCCTGCAGATGTTAAATGTGAAAACCTACAGGGTAATCTTAACCATAAAAGAACTCATTATCAAAAAGTACAGAGTAATCTTAACCCTAAAAGTAATCATTGTCATAAAGGAAAAAAGATATTTTTTTTCGGGGCCACTGAGAAAATAATTTTGAAAATACCATGGCTTTCTGATAAGCCAGTGTGGGTCCCTCAGTGGCCCCTATCTAAAGAGAAATTACAAGCGGCCCACCAATTAGTTCAGGAACAATTAGAAGCAGGTCATATAGAACCTTCCACCTCTCCCTGGAATTCCCCCATATTTGTGATCAAGAAAAAGTCAGGAAAATGGCGATTGTTACATGATCTTAGACAAATCAATAAAACCATGCAAGTTATGGGGCCTACTCAACCTGGACTTCCTAGTCCCGTAGCTATTCCAAAAAATTTCCATCTTATTACTCTTGATATAAAGGATTGCTTCTTTTCTATTCCCCTACATCCTCTGGATGCCCCCAGGTTTGCTTTTTCCGTTCCTTCTATGAACAATAATGGCCCTGATCAGAGATATCAATGGAAGGTTTTACCACAGGGAATGGCTAATAGCCCCACCATATGCCAAATATATGTGGACAAGGCTATCCAACCCATTAAAAATAAATATCCAAACCTCATGTGTCTACATTACATGGATGATATTTTATTGGCCCACCCTAATCAAAAAATCTTATTTAATATATTCAGTGATGTGGTAGAAAATTTAAAAAAATATGGATTATATATAGCAGAAGAAAAAGTTCAAACCAGATCTCCCATATTATATTTAGGATTTAAAATCATGGATACTTTTGTTAGACCCAAAAAATTTTAATAAATAAAGAACATTTGACCACCCTCAATGATTTCCAAAAACTACTGGGAGACATTAATTGGCTTCGCCCTACACTAAATCTCACTACTGGCCAACTAAAACCTTTATTTGACATCCTTCGTGGAGATCCTGATCCATCTTCACCACGAACATTGACTCCTGATGCTAGGAAAGCTTTAAAGTTAGTAGAAAAAGCCATCGAAGGAGCTCATTGTGATAGATTTGATTTAACTCAACCGCTGATGTTGATTATTATTTCTTCACAATATACACCCACAGGAGTATTTTGGCAACAAGGGCCTTTATTATGGATACATTTGCCCGTCTCTCCTAAAAGTATAATTGAATCTTATACCTCCATGGTGGCTAAACTTATTCTTCAAGGACTTAAGACTTCTACTAAAATATTTGGCATTCACCCTGCTACTATTATTACTCCCTATTCATCATCACAGATTGAATACTTATGCTTCAATGATAATGATTGGGCTATAGCTAAATGCTCTACTTCTGCAAATTTTGATAATCATCTTCCTAAGTCCCCTATATTATCTTTTTGTATTAATCATCCTATTATATTTCCACAGGTAATAAAAAATCAACCTATTCCTAAGGCATTTAATGTATTTACAGATGGGTCCTCAAATGGTACTGCTACAGTAGTCACTAAAAAAGAAAATATGACTTACATAACTGCACACAAATCAGCTCAACTAGTGGAATTGGAAGCTGTGGTAAGAGCTCTGGAAAATTTTAGGGACCAGCCCGTAAACATTTTTTCAGATAGCCACTATATTGTACAAGCCGTCCCAAAATTAGAGTTAGCAGGACCAATAGCACCTCATACTCCAGCCTTTAAATTGTTTTATCAAATACAAAAACTTTTGTGGGCAAGAAAAGAACCCCTATTCGTAGGCCATATTAGAGCACATACTAATTTGCCTGGTCCCCTCCATGAAGGTAATCAAAAGGCTGATGAACTTACAAAAACAGTATTTATACTTTCAGCGCTACAACAAGCTACTTTATTTCACTCCCAGTTTCATGTCAACAGCACCACCTTGCAACGTAGGTTTAAAATCACAAAGGAGCAAGCCAGAACAATTGTAAAAGATTGTAAATCTTGTATGACACATTTGCCCAATCCTCATTTCGGCGTTAACCCTAGAGGATTGATGCCCAATCATTTGTGGCAGATGGATGTTACTCATGAGCCAAGTTTTGGAAAATTGCGATTTATTCATGTGACCATAGATACATGTTCAGGCATGATTTTTGCTTCCTTACATTCTGGAGAAAAAGTTAAAGATGTTACATCTCATTGCTTGCAAGCTTTTGCTGCATTGGGCATCCCCAAAATGCTTAAAACAGATAATGGCCCCGCATATACGTCCTCATCTTTCAAACAGTTTTGCGCAAAATTCAATATATCCATAAAACAGGCATCCCATACAATCCTCAGGGTCAGGGCATTATTGAAAGAGCAAACCGAACACTGAAAATTATGTTATTAAAACAAAAAGAAGGAAATTGGAAAAGTCCTAAGGACAGATTGGCAGTTGCCCTGTTTACCTTAAATTTTTTAACTTTAGACTCTAATGGTTATTCTGCTGGAGACAGACATTGGAATCCACACCAACAACATAAACCTTTGGTTTACTGGAAGGATGTTCTTTCAGGTACATGGAAGGGTCCAGATCCAGTATTAATTTGGGGAAGAGGATCTGTTTGTGTTTTTCCAAAAGACGAATCCTCTCCAATATGGATACCATCTAGATTAATAAAACAGGTACCACATCAAAATGATCAAGATGAAGTTATTGAAGAATCAAGATTAATAAAAAAGGTACAAAATCAAGAGGACCAAGATGAAGGTATAGAATGATTCCCTCAAAAGAGTCCTTCAAAATATTTCACAACTTAAGTGTCATTTCTCCCGGCCGGGACGAGGAGATCTCTCTTTAGTGTGCACACAATTGTATTTTTTTTTTCTTTTTATACATGTCTTTATGTCTGTACATTTGTCTATATTTCATGTTAATGTGACGTCACAAATATATGTTTGTATGTTTGTTTGTCCAGTGTGACGTCACATAGAACAAAGCGCTTATGAAAAAGAAAATATATATATATATATGGATCCAAATAACTTTAATTCATTTTAGGTTTAGAGTATTCAATTTAGGTAAATAATTTTATAAATGAAGGTACTTTCAATTTTGATTTATAGGTGTCCCTGGGACTTCTCTTTAGCAAACAATATGACTAGTGCTATATAACCTGATATTTTGGTGTTTTGACTTAAGATTGTTTATTTCTTATTAACTTCATTTGTTTAATAGCTCATTAATTTCAATTATCTCAACAGGTAAAAGATTGCTCTGTATACAGAGACTCAAGGGTTCCAGCTAACAAATTATTTCTCTAAAGTGCCTTTACCTTTTCTTTAATCTATCTTTAATGCAGTAATTACCCTCAGTCTTTCTTTGTTTTGTTCTAAATATGATATTTTTCCAACTTATGTTTGTAGAAGCTCAACCAGCTTCTTTTGTGTGTGAACAAAAATCAACTTTAATTTTCTAATCTAATTATTCTATTTTGTAGTTTGACAACTCGCCTCTTGACTCAGTGCTGCAATAGCACTGCCTTTCCTTTAATAATTGATGCTTGAGTTTCTAGGTAGCGGGCCCTGAAGATTTGCCGGTGGCATTGTCTAAACATAAAAAAGACGTCTGCTGCTACAGCTGCAGGGATCGCGGCCGCCGCAAGCATCCCTGCTGCTCAAACATCAAACAACCTCACCAACAGTGTGGCCTCTGCTCTACATGCATGGGGCCTCCTACATCAACATGTTACAACAAATGGACATTTTGATCTTTCATTGTTTGGGACTTTACGGGACAATGCCTTGCGGGTATTTGTCTAGAGAATTCAGTGTGTTACTTGTTGGAACTTAGGGCAGCTGATTTGTTTAAACAATTTGATATGCTATGCAATTTGGCTCATCACCAAAAGGCTTGTCGCCTGAAAGCCGCAACATCTCCTCACAATTGGACGGCTGTTAGTCATCATATATAGTCGATCCTAAAGGGCTCCATTGGATGGCTGGTTAGCCAATGACGGGTAAGATCCCCAGAGGGGGACAACCTAAGACAGGCACAGTCGCACGGGACAGTCTCATGTGGCCGACATATCAACCTAAGACAGGAGTCAAGGGCACAGCCTTGATTATCCGATGACGGGTAAGAATGTTGGTTGCACATAGACGTCCTAGAGCATTACCTCTTTTAAAACAAAAAGGGGGAAATGCAGGAGCCCTGTTTGGGGATTGGCTTGAATTGCAGTTGACTATGAGCCGTGGAGATTTGGCCATTGTCGCCACCCGTAGTCTCGCGGGATCTGGAGTGACTTGGCCGAAATTGCTGATCGGGTCAGCGCCATTTTAGTGGTGTGTTTGGCGTGAGTTAGTTGTTAGAACCAGAGAGAAAAGTTATCAGAATAAAAAGCTGTTTGTCTCCAGTTTGCTTCTGAAGTTCTTCCCGCGGCTCCGGTGCTCCGAGCGCTTCAGGCGGCAACATGTATACACTGAAGAGAGATCTTCTTGTCCCGGCCGGGAAGAATGAAATTTAAGTTGTAAATTTAATGGAGGACTCTTTTAAGGGAATCACTCCATACCTTCATTTTGGTCCTCTTGATTTTGTACTTGTTTATTCAATCTAGACTCCTCAATAACTTCGTCTTGATCCTTTTGACTTTGTACCTGCTTTATCAATCTAGATGGTATCCATATTGGAGAGGATTCGTGCTTTGGAAAAACACAAACAGATCCTCTCCCCCAAATTAATACTGGGTCTGGACCCTTCCATGTACCTGAGAGAACATCCTTCCAGTAAACCAAAGGTTTATGTTGTTGGTGTGGGTTCCAGTGTCTATCTCCAGCCGAATGTCCATTAGAATCTAAAGTTAAAAAATTTAGGGTAAACAGGGCAACTGCCAATCTGTCCTTAGGATTTTTCCAGTTTCCATCTTTTTGCTTTAGTAACATATTTTTAAGTGTCCGATTTGCTCTTTCAATTATTCCTTGTCCCTGAGGATTATAAGCGATACCTGTTTTGTGGATAATATTGAACTTTGTACAAAATTGTTTGAAGGATGTGGATGTATATGCAGGGCCATTATCTGTTTTAAGCATTTTGGGGATGCCCAATGCAGCAAAAGCTTGCAGACAATGAGATATAGTATCTTTAACTTTTTCTCCGGAATGTAAAGAAGCAAAAATCATGCCTGAGCATGTATCTATGGTGACATGAATAAGTCGTAATTTTCCAAAACTTGGCTCATGTGTGACATCCATCTGCCACAAATGATTGGGCATCAAACCTCGTGGGTTAACCCCATAATGTGGATTGGGCAAAAGTGTTACACAAGATGGACATTCTTTTACAATTCTACGAGCTTGTTCTTTTGTGATTTTAAATTTTTGTCTTAAGGTAGTGCTGTTAACGTGGAACTGGGAATGAAATAAAGTAGCTTGTTGTACTGTAGTAAATATAAATATTGTTTTAGTGAGGGCGTCAGCTTTTTGATTACCTTCATGGAGAGGACCAGGCAGATTAGTGTGAGCTCTTATGTGACCTATAAATAAAGGTTCTTTTCGTTGCCATAGGAGATTTTGGATTTGAGAAAACAATTTAAAAGCTGGAGTATGTGGTACTATTGGACCTGCTAGCTCCAATTTTGGGACAGCATGTACAATATAATGGCTGTCTGAAAAAATATTCATAGGCTGTTCTTTAAAATTTTCCAGAGCTATTATTATAGCTTCGAGTTCCACTAATTGAGCTGATTTTTGATTAGTGATATGAATCATTTTTTCATTTTGAGTGACTACTGCAGCAGTACCGTTAGAGGATCCATCTGTAAATGCATTAAATGCTTTAGGAATGGGTTGATTTTTTATTACCTGTGGGAATATGATAGGATGATTGATACAAAAGGACAGTATAGGAGATTTAGGAATATGATTGTCAAAATTTGCAGAAGTAGAGCATCTAGCTATAGCCCAATCATTATCATTGAAGCACAAATATTCAACCTGTGACGATGAATAAGGAGTAATAATAGTAGCGGGATGAATTCCAAATATTTTAGTAGAGGTTTTAAGTCCTTGAAGAATAAGTTTAGCCACCATGGAGGTATAAGACTCACTTGTACTTTTAGGAGAGACGGGCAAATGTATCCATAATATAGGTCCCTGTTGCCAAAATACTCCTGTTGGAGTATATTGTGAAGGAATAATAATCAATATTAGTGGTTGTGCAAAATCAAATCTATCGCAATGGGATCTTTCAATGGCCTGTTCTACTAATTTTAGAGCTCTCCTGGCCTCAGGAGTTAATGTTCGAGGTGAGGATGGGTCAGGGTTCCCACGAAGGATGTCAAATAAGGGTTTTAATTGCCCAGTAGTGAGGCTTAGTGTAGGGCGAAGCCAATTAATGTCACCCAGTAATTTTTGGAAATCATTGAGGGTGGTCAAATGTTCTTTACTTATTAGAATTTTTGGGGGTTTAACAAAAGTATCCATGATTTTAAAGCCTAAATATAGTATAGGTGATCTGCTTTGAACTTTTTCTTCTGCTATATATAATCCATTTTTTTTTAGATTTTTTGTTATTTCACTAAATATATTAAATAAGATTTGTTGATTAGGGTGAGCTAATAAAACATCGTCCATGTAGTGTAGACACATGAGGTCTTGATATTTGTTTTTAATGGGCTGTATAGCTCTGTCCACATATAGTTGGCACAGTGTAGGGCTATTTGCCATTCCCTGCGGCAATACTTTCCATTGATATCTTTTATCAGGGCCATTATTATTAATAGAAGGAATTGAAAAAGCAAACCTGGGGGCATCCAGAGGATGTAGGGGAATGGAAAAGAAACAGTCCTTTATATCAAGGGTTATAAGGTAATAGTTTTTTGGAATAGCTACAGGATTAGGAAGTCCAGGTTGAGTAGGGCCCATAATTTGCATTGTTTTGTTAATTTGTCTTAGATCTTGTAATAGTCTCCATTTTCCTGATTTTTTCTTAATTACAAATATGGGAGAATTCCAGGGAGAGGTGGAAGGCTCTATGTGTCCTGCTTCTAATTGTTCTTTAACTAATTGATGGGCCGCTTGCAATTTTTCTTTGGATAGGGGCCACTGAGGGACCCAAACTGGCTTATTAGAGAGCCATGGTATTTTTAAAATTGTTTTCTCAGTGGCCCCTAGAAAAAATGTCCTTTGCCTTTTTTATTATGATTAGGATTTTTATTCTTAACACCTGCAGGCTTGGTCGCTAGGTGTAGCCCCATTTGATGTAAGATATCTCTTCCCCATAGGGTAACTGGCAAGCTGTTTAAAACATAGGGTTTTGAATGTTCCTGTATGGCCTTCATTGTCTTGCCAATTTAAGATTACAGCACTTTGAGCTGGGGTATTACTGTATCCCAAGCCTCTTAAACTGGTTGAGGCTTTCTGTAGAGGCCAGTGCTTAGGCCATTGTTGTAGATTTATGATGGAAGAGTCAGCTCCTGTATCAATCAGCCCCTCCATCTCTATACCTTGAATTTTTAATTTGCACATAGGCCTCCGTGAACAGTCTTGGACCCAGAAAGCCATAGGTCCTGAACCAGTGGAACCGAATGCTCTGCTATTTCTATTTTGTGGCATGCTTTTAAAAGAATTATGGAGACTGGGAATGAGGAGCAGCTGTGCGATTCTGTCTCCTTGATTTACGGAGATGATGCCCCTGTGTGTACTTAGCATTATTTTAATCTCTCCATTATAATCTGAATCAATAACCCCTGGTATAACATTAAAGCCTAATAAACTTTTGGAACTACGCCTAAGGATTAGTCCCACAGTTCCTGAAGGGAGAGGTCCCCTGATTCCCGTAGGAATCAGCTGAACCCCCATTTCAGGTGTCAGGACCATTCGGGCAGTAGAACAGAGATCTAATCCTGCACTTCCTCTTGTCCCTCTGATAAGAGAGTTAATGGGTAGGAGGGACTGTGACGAGGAATCATTTGAATCTGAGGGCCTTCCTCCTCTAGTGCCTCGTACATTTGTGGGCCCCGGGGCATTGGCCCCGTGCCCGTTTTTTGAAATCCTTGATAAATCATTTCCATATATATCATATCTAGAATGGCATTGATTAGCCCAATGTATACCCTTTTTGCACCTGGGGCATCGGCCTGGAGCACGGTATGAATTTGATTTTATTACCCTTGGGGGATATTGCTTAGCATATCTTGGTTGATTATAATAATTTTGTCTGGAATATCCTATTCTAGGTTGAATCCTTTGGGAATTTTGAGGGGAGGAATTTTTCATCACTGCAGCAATTACGTTGCCTGTGATAACAGCCTCGTTAATGTCTTTGCACAGTCTGATATAAATTGATAAGTCTTTTTTTACTTCTCCACGGCCTTATTGCATCCTGGCAATATTTATTAGCATTCTCGTATGCTAATTGGATAACTAGAGGCATAGCTTGCTCGACTTCGCCAAAAACTCTAGATGTTGTTTTTAAGAGCCTATCTACAAAATCAGCGTAAGGTTCGTTAGGCCCTTGTATAACTTTTGATAGGCTGCCTTGCAGATCCCCTGTGCCTGAGATTGTCTTCCAGGCTTTCACAGCTGCAGTGTGTATCTGGGCATACACACCTGGATCGTATTGTAGTTGATTTTGTAGTTCGGTGAACTGACCCTCCCCTGTGAGCATATCTATATTGCGTTGAGGGAAACCTGCTGCAGCATTTCTCTTTGCTATTTCTGAACAAAGTTCCTGGAATTGAGTTTTCCAGATTAGGTATTGTCCCCCACTTAGTACCGCTCTGCATAGACTTTTCCAATCTGAGGGGGCTAAGGTTAGGGTGTTAAGTGACTCTATCATACTTAATGTGAACGGAGCTTGAGGCCCATAGGTCATTACCGCCTCTTTAAAATTCTTTATTGTTTTAAAGTCTAGGGACTCGTGATATCTTTGTCCCTGTTCATTTTGAAATACTGGCAGTTCTAGGTGCTCCTGCGGTCTATGTTGTTCGAGAGCGTATAAGCGCTCAGAAAGGCCGCCAATTTCTACCTCAAGGGCACGTACACTCTGATCAATACTCTTTATTGTTTCTGTTAGGGATTCTATCCATGAAGGAGCAGAGGGCTCCTCTATTTGATGGTCTTTTCTCTTTTTTAATTTCTTTTTGTTCTTTTTATTGGAGACTGTGCTCTCCGAATCGCTTTTTGATTCCTCTTCACTACTAGCTTCATAATTCCTAACCGGCTCAGTAGAGGAGACCGTACTTTCATGGTTTGGCTCCTTGTTACTATTATTACTTTCACTAGTATCCTGAGTTTCAGTTTCTAAGGAGAGTACATACTCCTCAGCTAATTTTATTAAGCTTCTGATGGCTTTTGCAGATCTTACTTTTGAATTTACATTCCTACTCTCCTTGCTGGTCTCAACTGAATCAGAGGATATGCTTTCTTGTTCATTTTTCTCACTATCTGAGTTCTCAATATCAAAAATTTCATTCAAGGCTTTTATAAACCGACTTTTTGTTATATTTGCTCCCATCTTTTTAAATTTTCTTTTTTCTTACCTTGCCGCCGAATTCCCCGTACAGGCCACCACCTGTCGCTGCCTGAAGCGGAAGTCGCTTGGAGCAGCGAACGCCACAGGAAAATTCGGAGGCAGGATGAAAATGAAAAAAGGTCTTTTATTCTTCTTCTCTCTCCAGCTCCAGCAATCACTCCAAATGCTCTAACTCCAACCACCACATTCTTCTTCCCCACACACACTAACGAACCTCACCCAGTTATATACATATAGCTTTAACAAGGACACGTGCTTACAGCTCAAGCTTACAGGTGCGTCATGCAGTGTTCACGGGCATACAAAGATTCTTTGAATAATGTATTAATATCAGGTGGAAACTAGAACATCTTTTATGGCTCTCAGCTAACCGCAATCTTTAGCTATCTCCTTGATTATA
>JAKELJ010000837.1:0-14116 GCA_025594165.1 Tamias sibiricus
TGATTGGTTTCATGCTAGAGGGGTATGCAGGAGCAACATAACTAGTTTTTGATATTCTCCCAAATGGAATCTGTCCAGAAATGCTTTCAAATTGCTGTGTTCATGGAGGAAGGAGGACTTACTGTTTTACCATTCTGCTGACTGAGAAATGGAAGGCCTGTCTGAGGGTTATGTGCAATTGCTAGAATGAAGGGGAAGCTTGAGTAAAACATTGAATCCCCAAGGACAGGTTATGGCCCAGGGTGTAACTACAATCATCTTATTTTCCTATTACATTTAGAATTTGTTCCCTGGAGAGGACACTGAGCAATCTTCTGCTGTGCTTATAACCAGTTCCCTTACATCATTAAACTCACCTTAAATCTATGTCTTATCAAAGGGTGAAAGTGATAATAATAACTCTTTTCTCTGCTGCTTGAGAGAACTTAAAGTTATAATCATAACTTAAATTGTGTAGTTCAGAAAGACTTTATTGGAAATAAAGTCCTGGTTGCAATTTCCCTTGGGGACCCACCAAGGTAAGGTAAATAAACAATAAGGAATAACCAAGGTTTTCTGACCTTAGACTGTGAGTTTTCTGAGTTCTATTTATACTAGTGTCTTTCTAAAATAGTCCCCTTTATTTTCATTATTGCATGATCTTGAGATTATTGTGAATGTGGTACAAGAATCTGTTAAAGGGGTGGAACAGTGCTCACAGACATGAGGAAGCTCTGGGAATGCAGACTTCAGTCAGTATTTATTTCTTCTTCTTCTAGATTTATGACTATTTTTTGGTGACATGGGACGGTAACTAAATCATTTCTAGACCTGTCTTTTGATTTTGATTAGAAATAATGTTTTAGTTCCCACTGCATGAGAGTTCAATCTGTGTCAGAGGCCAGCAAGAGGTTGCAAAGTTGTCTTCCTCCAACTTTATTAGTGAGGGGAGGGCTCCAGGCAAGGGAGAAATGATGATCCGAGAGAAAGATAATTCTGTGCTGAGTCATCTATTTTCTTCCTTATTACCTGATTTTTCAACCCTCATATTTGCACATGGCAGTACTGGCATTCACTCTGTAGGGGAGATGTTTCTGCTATGCTTAGTTTGTTCAGATTCTAATAAGGGGAAGAAAGTGTCACTCACTATCATGAGAGTAGTAAAGTTTCAGTCAATTCCAGTGATGTCCCAAATTGTGTGAAAAATATTCTGGAAAGAGTTAGGCTGTCCTCTAATGCAACTCATTTTCCCTGTATCCACAGATTCCTTTAAAGAAGAATGGCTCATGGAAACAGCTCTTTTGTGACTGAGTTTATTCTGGTGGGGCTAACAGACCAGCCAGAACTCCAAGTCCCCCTGTTCATCTTCTTTCTAATAATATATATGGTAACTGTGCTGGGAAATTTGAGTATGATAATTCTTATTGGGTTGAATTCACACCTTCACACCCCCATGTATTTTTTCCTCTTTAACTTGTCCTTCATTGACCTCTGTTATTCTTCTGTGTTTACACCCAAAATGCTGATGAACTTTGTATTAAAGAAGAATATTCTCTCTTACAGAGGATGCATGACGCAGCTTTACTTTTTCAGTTTTTTTTTCTATTTCTGAGTGCTATGTGCTGACATCCATGGCCTATGACCGCTATGTGGCCATCTGCAATCCACTTTTGTACCACATAGCCATGTCTCCTAAGGTGTGCTCTAGCCTGATGCTTGGTTCTTACTTGATGGCATTTTCTGGTGCCATGGCCCACACTGGATGCATGCTGAGACTGACTTTCTGTGATGCAAACACCATCAATCACTATTTCTGTGACATCCTGCCTGTGATGCAGCTCTCCTGCACCAGCACTTACGTCAATGAGATGGAGGTTTTCATTGTGGTGGGCATCAACATCATTGTGCCCAGTCTCACCATTATTATTTCCTATGGCTTTATCATTTCCAGCATCCTTAGAATAAGCTCCACTGAGGGCAGGTCCAAAGCCTTCAGCACCTGCAGTTCCCACATAGTTGCTGTTTCTCTGTTCTTTGGATCAGGTGCATTTATGTATCTTAAGCCATCTTCTGCTGGGTCAATGGATGAAGGAAAAATCTCTTCTGTCTTTTACACCAACACAGTTCCTTTGATGAACCCTTTGATCTACAGCTTGAGGAATAAAGATGTTCAAGTTGCCCTGAGGAAAACCCTGACTAGGAGAAAATGGTGATCAGAAAACAGCATCTTTGTCTGCATGTAGTTCTACAATAGTTCATTATACTGAACTACAAAAATTTTCATGGCAGTCTTCTTATCCCATTACTTTTATTTTTCTTTTCTTTTCTTTCTTTTCCTTTCCTTCCCTTCCCTTTTCTTTCTTTCTTTCTTTCTTCCTTCCTTCCTTCCTTCCTTTCTTTCTTTCTTTCTCTTTTTTTTTTTTTTGGCAGAGGGAAGGAAAAAGAAACTTTATTGCTTTGCTAGCAAAGGAGAAACCCAAGGGACTTCTGTCCTAAAAGCTGTGATTCTCCCCGTGAACGGGAACAGCGGGCTTTTAAAGAGGTGATTCAAAGTCCACATTCCACATTTTCTCTGTTGGAGCTGCCATTCAGTTGTTAATTCGGGAGATAGTTATTTCTGAGATCTATCATTTCCAAAGTCTGGATTTCTTTGTTCTCACGGTGGGTGTGTATTAAAGAACAGAAAAATCTTCCTAAAATGGGGAAGAAAGGTAATCCTGTTTCCCCCGAGATTAGGGAGGGGGAGAGATTAAGGAGGAGCATGGAGAGAGGAAGAGAAAGATACATGTCCATTTTAAAAATAAGTTGCAGTGGCAGAGCAGCAAGGGCTATATTCAAAGCACAAAGTGGACCACTGTTACATTTCCCCACTGTCAATTTCTACAGTCTATTTCTATGGACAAATGAGCAACAACATCTCCAAGCTGCTTCCTGCTGAAGTGGGGGCAAAGTTGGGAGAAGTAATTCAAAATCCTTGCTCTCTACCAGGTAGCGCTTGAACAGTTAAGAGTATTCAGCATTGGAGCAGTTCAGAGGTCCACACTGGGAGAGTGACTGGACAAGGCCTACATAGGGCAGGTTATCACACTACTTTCTTACATTGGTGAAAAAATTTGAGTCTTTTCTCAATAATTTATGTCCACTTTTCATAAAGAATGTCTTCCTTTCCATAGCATTTGCATAATTCCTTTCTTCTCACTTTTTTCCCTGAATAATAACTTTAGGGAAGAAATTTGTGCTTTTTAAATATTATTTTCTTTTTTTTCAAGCATTCTTTTTTTATTAATAGAATGCATTACAATTCATAATACACACATAGAGCCTCTTTTCACATAACACTGTTTATTTTTTTCTTATGTAAAGATGTCAATGATGTAATGATGTCAGATCAAGTAATGCAAGGGTTACATCATGTTATTGTGGGAGGTGGGAGGTGGACCTTCTCTGTTCCTAGCCATTGGAAGCATGCATCAGGTAGCATGTTTCTATCATCACAATTCTTTCTCCCACTGGGAAAGATCTCCTTTCAATACCAGAAATATAAGGTCCTACAGACTGTCAACTAGTGCCCATTTTGCATGTGCAAACACTATGCACTCTTGATGAAGAGTTTTCTTATTTATTTGTTAAGGCAACATAAGACAGAACATCAATATGTATTTATTGCATGGATGCTAAAGTGAAGCTCAGAGTAATTTGCTTAATGATCTACTTAAAGTCACACAACGTCTTAAAGACAATCTCCAGATTAAACACTTGGCCTCCTTTCAAGTCTACCACTTTTCTACAATACTTTATTTCTACTTTACCCTTTTTTTGTTACAGTATACATAGGATATGACTATAAATTCCTGCTTTTCAAGTTGGTTATGCTTTGTTTCAGTTTAACACATGAATTTCTTTTAGAATAGCTATTACCTTTTCATTATTCATTTGTTTAGGAAAACAATTTGATGAGTCTTTTCATTGAGAAACAGGAGGCATTTTGGGTCTATATGATTGTGAAATGATTTGCTACAACAGGGAATTTAAATTTTGAAAGAAACTTTTTGATAAATAAGCCAAATTGTAACAATATCTTTTTTTTTTTTTTTTGAGAATGTTGGATTATTTTTCTTTTGAGAAACATGCAAAAAAAAAGATTATTCTAAAAATTCTCAGTCTAATACATTGAATAACAGTTTAAACATTTTCTAAGATAACTAAATATATTTATTATTTTACCATTTTTATAAATTCTACTCAATACTTAAGCATTTTCAAATTTGTCATACATGGTCTGTTTGCCTTTGTTTTGTAGATGTTTATTATGGTTTAGATGTGGTGTTCCCCAAAATATCATGCGTGAGACAATGCAAGAAGTTTTGGAGGAGAAATAATTGGGTTATAGCCTTAAACTAATCAGTGAATTGATCCCTGATGGAATTAACTGGATTGTAACTGGAGGCAGGTGTGGTGTGGCTAGAGGAAGTGGTTCATTAGGGGCATGGCTATAGTGATTACAGGCATGAGCTACTCCTACTCACCTTTGGTGGAGTAAGATGGCTAGAGTGGACTGCAGTCTGCTATTTTTCTTCACTCAGGTGAGTTAGGCTTTAGTAACACCCCCCAAAGTTTTGGGTAAAACAGTTTCATCCTGAAGCAGAACCTGTTAGAAGAGCAAAGTGTAAAAATGTAGAATTGCTTTTCCCTCTCCCCCATGCTTTAGCATGGTCAGTGTGACTCTTTGATACTTACTGTGAGAACATGATTGATTTCCTGGAAATAAATTTCACAGAGGTGTTGGGGCATTCTGTAACTCAATCCCTGGAGATTTTAACTCTCAGAATTGTTCATACTGAGTCTCCACTGGAAACAGATGCCAGCATGTTTTCTGCTCAACTAAGCCAGGACTCCTTGTAATTGTGTAATCTTGGGAGCAGAGGATTGCCTTGTGTCCCAGCTTCTCTTTGCAGATGCAAGAAGAGTTGTTGACATTTTAGTCTGTTCAGATTTTCTGTTTTTTTTTTTTTTTTTTTTTTAGTATCTTTTCATTCATATATCTTCTTTGCAGATGTGTCTGTTCACATCACTTGCTCATTTATTTAGTTCACATTTATGTACTTATTTTTGAGTTTGAAATGTTTATTATATATTTGAGATTAGTTACTTATTAGATAAATGTTCATTAAATATACTTTCCAATGTTTGTTTTCTCATTACACATGTTAAATATTGTCTTTCTCAGAGTAATGATTTTAGTTTTGATAATATCTAAAAACTATTTTTTATATTTATGATCAAATTTTTTTGTCATCTGATGATTCTGGGCCTATTTCTCCACTCCCTTCTGTTTTACTGAGTGATTTCTCTATTCTTTTTATTCTTACTTTTTTTTATTCTTACTTAAAATGTGAGTGAAATCATGCATTTTATATGGCAAAAATATTACATTTTGTAACACTAAATTTATATATTAGAGCAGGAGAAATCATAGTTCTTAGTAAAGTTAAGGAAAATATTTTATTTTGATGCATTTGTCTAAAAAGTAATTATTAATTTTGAACTCTGAGTCTCCTAGGCTAAAACAGTTATATATAATTTATACAGTAAAAATTCACAAGTCACAGAAACCTGAATAGTGCAATCATTGCTATTAGTTCCAAAATGAAGATCGCCATGAAGTAATTTATCACTTGCTGTGACTTCAGCATTCTCCTAGGTCATGATGTGGTTGAAAGTCTGAAAGAAAAAAGGTGGGACTTGTTCAATAGATTGATAAGAAATGAGAAAACATGGTACCTACAGAAAAAGAAATCCTCTCCTGTCAATCATTTGTATGTTTGAATTCTTTGACAGTTCTGATCATTCTGTCCAGGGTGTGATGGCCCTTCTTTTTAACATAGAGGCATCTTGTTCCTTACAGAAGCATATACAACTTACCGTGGCATATGATTATAAACACATTCTTTCAACTTAAATTTTCACTAATACATGTTATAAATTATGAAGTGTCACAAAAAGCTATATAAGGTTAAGGCTACATATTTGTGTGTATATCTGTGGGGCTTGCATGGAACACAGCCCTGCCTTCTCTATTCTCTTATAATAATATACTATCTTGATTATAGTAATTTCCTAAGAAATCTTGAAATCAGGGGTGTGAGTGCTCAAACTTTATTTTTTGGGATTTTAAAAACCAATTTTTTATTGTACTTTAATGCATATTTGAGAATTAACTTTCCACAAAATATTCTACTTGGAATTTGATATAAAGACATTAAATATATACATCTGTTTAGAGAAACTATTTTTGTGAATCTTACAATTCACAAAAATAGTTTCTATTTGCTTTTATATGCCTTCTGCAGGAGCCCTGTTTGGGGAGATGACTTAAATTGCGGTGGACTACGGGCTTTGGCTTTGGACATGTTTGGGCATTGGCGCCTTCCGTACTTGGCCCGGGATCTTGCGAGACTTGGCCGGAGATCTCGAGGGACTTGAGCGAGATTGCGGAGGAGGTCTGCGCCATTTTGGAGGTTAGAGGAGCGTGGACGGCGTGTCGGGGTGTAGTTAGAGCCAGGGAGAAAAGTTGCCAGAATAAAGAGCTGTTTGTTTCCAGTTCGTCTCAAAACTTCTTCCCGCGGCTTCTTTGCTCCAAGCGGCCATCGCTTCAGGCGACTACAGGTGGTGGCCCGGACGGGGAATCGACACGGCAGGTAAGAACTGAGGAACCTCGCAGGAGTCTCTAGTCAGAGCGGTTAAAATGGGTTCGAAAATAACTAAGACCCAAGTGTACAAGGCTCTTGATGGATTCTTTGATATAGCTGAGTCAGTTATTAGTGAGGAGAATTTGGAAAAAAGTGAAAGTGATCATGAAAGCTTGGCCTCGGCTGAGTCAGTTAGGGCCAGTAAGGATAGTATCAGTGCGGGCTCAAAAATGACAAAGATCCGAGCTGCTAAAGCTATTCAAGATTTATTAGAGATAGTTCAAGGATACATGCTCTCAATTGAATCCGGGACTCAGGATGTTACTGAGTCAGTTAGGACCAATGAGAGTAGTAGTAGTGAGGAGGAATTAAGTAAAAGTGATTCTGAAAAAATGAACAAAAGGAAATTAAGGAAGACCAAGATAAGGGACCATCAAGTGGAGGAACCTATGTCCTCCACTCCCCCATGGGTGGAATCTATTACAGAAAATATGAAGGGTATCACTAGGCGTTTGCATACCCTAGAAATAGAAATAAAAAGTCTTTTCTGAGCGCTTATGTGCTCTCGAGGGTAACTCACAGATACGTTGGGAACTGCCAGTATTTGAATATGAAAATGGAGAGAGGGGCCACCAGTCAGTAGATTTCAAAACAATAAAAATTCTCAAAGAGGCAGTAATGACATATGGACCCCAAGCTCCTTTCACGTTGAGTATACTAGAGTCCCTTAACACCTTTAGCTTAACCCCCTCAGACTGGAAACGTCTATGTAAAGCAACATTAAGTGGGGGACAATACTTGGTTTGGCGATCACAATTTCAAGAACTTTGTATAGAAACAGCTAAAATAAATGCAGATGCAGGGTTTGGAGACCATAACATAGAAATGCTCACAGGAGAAGGGCCATTCGCAGACGTACAGGTTCAAAAATATTATACCCCAGGAGTATATGCTCAGATAAACGCAGCTGCCTTAAAGGCATGGAAAACTGTACAAGGACCTGGGGATCTACAAGGTAGCTTGTCCAAAGTAATTCAAGGACCTAATGAACCATATGCTGAATTTGCTGATCGACTTTTGAGAACTGCAGGTAGAGTTTTTGGAGACGTTGATCAAGTTATGCCATTAGTTGTTCAATTAGCATATGAAAACGCTAATAAATATTGCCAGGAAGCCATCAGGCCATGGAGAAATAAAAAGGATCTTTCCATATATATACAACTATGTAAAGATATAAATGATGCCTTTGTCACAGGGGGAATATGATTGCAGCAGCTGTTAGAGATGCTGCCCCTCAGAATTTCACAAGGACTCAACCTAGACACTATAATCAATCAGGATATTCCAGGAAAAATTATCATAATCAATCAGGCTATTCTAGGCAAAATCCCAAAAGAGAAATAAGACCAAATTCATACCGTGCTCCAGGTTGCTGCCCCAGGTGTAAAAAGGGAAATCATTGGGCCAATAAATGTTATTCAAAATTTGACATCCATGGAAATCCTTTGTTCAGGAATTCAAAAAACGGGGCACGGGGCCCAATGCCCCGGGGCCCACAAATGTACGAGGCATTGGAAGAGGAGTATCCTCAAGCATCCATTCAGATGCTTCCCCGACACAACCCCTATTACCCATCCACTCCCTCACCAGAGGAACAGGAAGAAATGCAGGATTAGACCTCTGTTCCACCGCCCGAATAGTGTTAACACCTGAAATGGGGGTTCAACTGATTCCCACAGGAGTCAGGGGACCTCTTCCCTCAGGGACTGTAGGACTTATTATCGGGCGAAGTCCTCAAAGCTTATTAGGTTTGCAAGTGACCCCAGGTGTAATAAACTCAGACTACAAAGGGGAAATAAAAATAATGCTTAGCTCACCCCAAAGTATAAGTTCTGTTAATCAAGGAGATAAAATTGCTCAGCTGCTTCTCCTTCCAAATTTACATAATTCATTTAAAATGAGTATGCCTCAAAAAGGGAACAATACAAGATTTTGTTCCACTGATTCGAGTCCCATGGCTTGCTGGGTTCGAGACTGTACTAGGAGGCCTATGTGTAAAATAAGAATCCAAGGAATAGAAATGGAGGGACTTATAGATACTGGAGCTGATTCCTCCATCATTAATTTACGACAATGGCCCAAACACTGGCCTCTGCAAAAAGCTTCAACCAGTTTAAGAGGCTTGGGATATAATAACCTCCCAGAAAAAAGTGCAGTAATTTTAAAATGGGAGGATGATGAAGGACATAAAGGAACGTTTCAGCCTTATGTTTTACCTAACCTACCAGTTACTTTATGGGGAAGAGATATTTTACAACAAATGGGAGTACACCTTGCAACCAAACCTGCAGGTGTTAAATGTGAAAATATACAGGGTAGTCTTAACCCTGAAAGAAATCATTATCAAAAAGTACAGGGTAAGCGTAACCCTAAAAGAAATCATTATCATATAGGAAAAAGACATTTTTCTTCGGGGCCACTGAGAAAATAATTTTAAAAATACCATGGCTTTCTGATAAGCCAGTGTGGGTCCCTCAGTGGCCCTATCTAAAGAGAAATTACAAGCGGCCCACCTACTAGTTCAGGAACAATTAGAAGCAGGACATATAGAACCTTCCACCTCTCCCTGGAATTCCCCCATATTTGTGATCAAGAAAAAATCAGGAAAATGGCGATTATTACATGATCTTAGACAAATTAATAAAACCATGCAAGTCATGGGCCCTACTCAACCTGGACTTCCGAATCCTGTAGCTATTCCAAAAAGTTTCCATGTTATTAGTCTTGATATAAAGGATTGCTTCTTTTCTATTCCCCTACATCCTCTGGATGCCCCCAGGTTTGCTTTTTCAGTTCCTTCTATTAACAATAATGGCCCTGATCAGAGATATCAATGGAAGGTTTTACCACAGGGAATGGCTAATAGCCCCACCATATGCCAAATATATGTGGACAAGGCTATCCAACCCATTAAAAATAACTATCCAAACCTCATGTGTCTACATTACATGGATGATATTTTACTGGCCCACCCTAATCAAAAAATCTTATTTAATATATTCAGTGACATGGTAGAAAATTTTAAAAAATACGGATTATATATAGCAGAAGAAAAAGTTCAAACTAGATCTCCCATATTATATTTAGGATTTAAAATCATGGATACTTTTGTTAGACCCCAAAAAATTTTAATAAATAAAGAACATTTAACCACCCTCAATGATTTCCAAAAACTGCTTGGTGACATTAATTGGCTTCGCCCTACACTAAACCTCACTACTGGCCAATTAAAACCTTTATTTGATATCCTTCGAGGGGACCCTGATCCATCCTCACCACGAACACTGACTCCAGATGCTAGGAAAACTTTAAAGTTAGTAGAAAAAGCCATCGAAGGAGCTCATTGTGACAGATTTGATTTAACTCAACCGCTGATATTGATTATTATTTCTTCACAATATACACCCACAGGAGTATTTTGGCAACAAGGGCCTTTATTATGGATACATTTGCCCGTCTCTCCTAAAAGTATAATTGAATCTTATACCTCCATGGTGGCTAAACTTATTCTTCAAGGACTTAAAACTTCTACTAAAATATTTGGCATTCACCCTGCTACTATTATTACTCCCTATTCATCGTCACAGATTGAATATTTATGCTTCAACGATAATGACTGGGCTATAGCTAGATGCTCTACCTCTGCAAATTTTGATAATCACCTTCCTAAGTCTCCTATATTATCTTTTTGTATTAATCATCCTATTATATTTCCACAGGTAATAAAAAATCAACCTATTCCTAAGGCATTTAATGTATTTACAGATGGGTCCTCAAATGGTACTGCTGCAATAGTCACTACAAAAGAAAATATGACTTACATAACTGCACACAAATCAGCTCAACTAGTGGAATTGGAAGCTGTGGTAAGAGCTCTGGAAAATTTTAGAGACCAGCCCATAAACATTTTTTCAGATAGCCACTATATTGTACAAGCTGTCCCAAAATTAGAGTTAGCAGGACAATAGCACCTCATACTCCAGCTTTTAAATTGTTTTATCAAATACAAAAACTTTTGTGGGCAAGAAAAGAACCTCTATTCGTAGGCCATATTAGAGCACATACTAATTTGCCTGGCCCCCTCCATGAAGGTAATCAAAAGGCTGATGAACTTACAAAAACAATATTTATACTTTCAGCGCTACAACAAGCCACTTCATTTCATTCCCAGTTTCACGTCAACAGCACCACCTTGCAACGTAGGTTTAAAATTACAAAAGAGCAAGCCAGAACAATTGTAAAAGATTGTAAATCTTGTATGACACATTTGCCCAATCCTCATTTTGGTGTTAACCCTAGAGGATTAATGCCCAATCATTTGTGGCAGATGGATGTTACTCATGAGCCAAGCTTTGGAAAATTGCGATTTATTCATGTAACCATAGATACATGCTCAGGCATGATTTTTGCTTCCTTACATTCTGGAGAAAAAGTTAAAGATGTCACATCTCATTGTTTACAAGCTTTTGCTGCATTGGGCATCCCCAAAATGCTTTTTAAAACAGATAATGGCCCCGCATATACGTCCTCATCTTTCAAACAGTTTTGCGCAAAATTCAACATATCCCATAAAACAGGCATCCCATACAATCCTCAGGGTCAGGGCATTATTGAAAGAGCAAACCGCACACTGAAAATTATGTTATTAAAACAAAAAGAAGGAAATTGGAAAAGTCCTAAGGACAGATTGGCAGTTGCCCTGTTTACCTTAAATTTTTTAACTTTAGACTCTAATGGTTATTCTGCTGGAGACAGACATTGGAATCCACACCAACAACATAAACCCTTGGTTTACTGGAAGGATGTTCTTTCAAGTACATGGAAGGGTCCAGATCCAGTATTAATTTGGGGGAGAGGATCTGTTTGTGTTTTTCCAAAACACGAATCCTCTCCAATATGGATACCATCTAGATTAATAAAGCAGGTACCACATCAAAATGATCAAGATGTAGTTGTTGAGGAATCAAGATTAATAAAAAAGTTACAAAATCAAGAAGACCAAGATGAAGATATAGAATGACTCCCTCAAAAGTATCCTTCAAAATGTTTCACAACTCAAGAGTCATTCCTCCCGGCCGGGATGAGGAGATCTCTCTTTAGTGTGCACACAATTGTATTTTTTTTTCTTTTTATACATGTCTTTATGTCTGTACATTTGTCTACATTTCATGTTAATGTGACGTCACAAATATATGTTTGTATGTTTGTTCGTCTGTCCAGTGTGACGTCACAAAGAACAAAGCGCTTATGAAAAAGAATATATATATATATATATATATATATATATATATATATGGATCCAAATAACTTTAATTCATTTTAGGTTAAGAGTATTCAATTTAGGTAAATAATTTTATAAATGAAGGTACTTTCAATTTTGATTATAGGTATCCCTGGGACTTCTCTTTAGCAAACAATATGACTAGTGCTATATGACCTAATATTTTGGTGTTTTGACATAAGATTGTTCATTTGTTATTAACTTCATTTGTTTAATAGCTGATTAATTTCAATTATCTCAACAGGTAAAAAATTGCTGTGTATACAGAGACTTGAGGGTTCCAGCTGACAAATTATTTCTCCAAAGTGCCTTTAGCTTTTCTTTAATCTATCTTTAATACAGTAAATACCCTCAGATTTCTTTCTTTTGTTCTCAATATGATATTTTGACAACTTATGTTTGTGTGAGCTCAAACAACAATGTGTATGAGCAGAAATCAACTTTAATTTTCTAATCTAATAATTCTGTTTTTTAGTTTGACAACTCGACTCTTCACTCAGTGCTGAAATAACACTGCCTTTCCTTTAATAATTGATGCTTGAGTTTCTAGGTAGCGGGCCCTGAAGATTTGCCGGTGGCATTATCTAGATATAAAAAAGACGGTTGCTGCTACAGCTGCAGGGAACGCGGTCACCACAAGCATCCCTGCTGCTCAAGCATCAAACAACCTCACCAACAGTGTGGCCTCTGCTCTACATACATGGGACCTCCTACATCAACGTGTTATAACAAATGGACATTTTGATCTTTCATTGTTTGGGACTTTACGGGACAATGCCTTGCGGACATTTGTCCAGAGAATTCAGTGTGTTACTTGATGAAACTTAGGGCAACTAATTTGTTTAAACAATTTGATATGCTATACAATTTGGCTCGTCACCAAAAGGCTTGTTGCCTTAAAGCCGCAACATCTCCTCACAATTGGACGGCTGTTAGTCATCATACATAGTCGATCTTAAAGGGCTCCATTGGATGGCTGGTTAGCCAATGACGGGTAAGATCCCCAGAGGGGGACAACCTAAGACAGGCACAGTCGCACGGGACAGTCTCATGTGGCCGACATATCAACCTAAGACAGGAGTCAAGGGCACAGCCTTGATTATCCGATGATGGGTAAGAATGTTGGTTGCACATAGACGTCCTAGAGCATTACCTCTTTTAAAACAAAAGGGGGAAATGCAGGAGCCCTGTTTGGGGAGATGACTTAAATTGCGGTGGACTACGGGCTTTGGCTTTGGACATGTTTGGGCATTGGCGCCTTCCGTACTTGGCCCGGGATCTTGCGAGACTTGGCCGGAGATCTCGAGGGACTTGAGCGAGATTGCGGAGGAGGTCTGCGCCATTTTGGAGGTTAGAGGAGCGTGGACGGCGTGTCGGGGTGTAGTTAGAGCCAGGGAGAAAAGTTGCCAGAATAAAGAGCTGTTTGTTTCCAGTTCGTCTCAAAACTTCTTCCCGCGGCTTCTTTGCTCCAAGCGGCCATCGCTTCAGGCGACTACAGCCTTCCACCTGTTTTAATTGGTATGTTTAATTCATAGTGTATTTTATTGTTTATGCTTAAAAGTTTTTGATTTTTAGTGCTGTTTTAAATGGTAGTACTTTTTAAAACTTTCAATTTCCTATTTTTCATTGTTAATAAAAAATCAATGTTGACCTTATATTCTGTGGTATTACTAAAATATGTTATGGGTTCTATTATGATTATAAACATAAACTCACATACTTATAATTTTTGTGATGAAAATGCTTGAAACATATTCTTAGCAAACTTCAATAATACATTGTCATGAAGAGAGTTACCATGTTTTCCAGTAGACCTGTTAAATTTACTCCTCCTAACTGAAGTTTTGTACACTTTTTTTTTTTTTTTTTTTTTTTTGGTACCGGGGATTGAACTCAGGGGCACTCGACCACTGGGCCACATCCCCAGCCCTTTTTTGTATTTTTTTGTATTTTATTTAGAGACAGGGTCTCACTGAGCTGCTTAGTGCCTCACCATTGCTGAGGCTGGCTTTGAACTTGTGATCCTTCTGCCTCATCCTCCCAAGTGCTGGGATTACAGGCGTGCGCCACCACGCCCTGCAAGTTTTGTACACTTCTACCAACATAT
>JAKELJ010000838.1:0-14108 GCA_025594165.1 Tamias sibiricus
GATAGGGCCAATTGCTGGATCTTGACAAGAGTAAGTACAATTTAGTATTTGTGGAGATCCTGCAATAGCAGGTCCTTCTTTGGCTACAGATGGGGTACAAGGTTTGTTGAGGCCCAGCAAAACCTAAGGATACATGTATACTCCAACAGGCAAAAATTATTAGCATAATGCTTATAACAACAGGGAAAGCAATAAGAATCTAGTGACAAAATATTAAACCTTAGTAATTTTAACTTTAAAAGGCCCACGCTCAGTCACTTTCCACCTCTGGCTGCTGGATTCTCTTCCAGTGGGTTCTTCCTCCGTGGTTTCTGTAGGTGCCTTCTTTAGCTGTGAGTGATGGATCCAGGCAGGAATACCAGCAACTTTGATGGCAGTAGGAGTGCGGAGAATCACGATGTAAGGGCCCTTCCACCTGGGCTCAAGGCTGTTCTTAAACGTCGTATCAGCACAGCATCGCCTGGTTGGAATGAATGATCGGGCAGTCTGTGTCCAACGGGCTGAGCAGCCTGGACCTGGGGAAAGATCTTATCTATGATTAGTTGTAGTCCTTTGAGTGTTTCTGAGATTGGAATGTCTCCCACCAGATCTTGGTGTACTCTGGGAACCAAAGGCGGTGGCCGCCTATAAATTATTTCATAAGGGGTAAATTTTTCCCGGTAAGGAGTGCAACGGGCCCTTAAGAGAGCAAAAGGCAGGAGATCAACCCAGTTACCACCAGTCTCAAGTATTAATTTAGTCAAAGTTTCCTTTAATGTTCTATTCATCCTTTCTACCTTTCCTGAACTTTGAGGATGGTACATACAATGTAATTTCCAGTTTATATTCAGGGCTCTTGAAATTAATTGAGATAATTTGGCCGTGAAGGCCGGGCCATTGTCAGACCCCAAAGTTAGAGGAAGGCCAAATCTAGGAACAATCTCAGTTATTAGTTTTTTAACTACTATTTGTGCTGTTGTTCTGTTCGAGTGGAAAGGCTTCTACCCAGCCTGAGACAGTTTCAACAAAGACTAACAAGTATTTATATCCATATAGTCCTGGTTTAATTTCAGTAAAGTCCAATTCCCAAAATTCACCAGGTACAGTACCTTGACTTCTGTTTCCCTGTGGAAGATGGTTCTTTTTAGCATTTACCTGTGCACATGTCATGCAGCGATTTGAATGTTCTGGAGTATCCCTCGGTGTCCCGGGAACCAAACGTGGGGTGAAATTAGTTCTGAAGTCTTCTTGGGGGATAAATGCATCGCCTGATGAAGATCAGTTAACCACTTTCTTCCTAAAAGCTTAGGCATGCAAATTTTCCCATCTGGGAGAGTCCACCAGCCGTGACAGTTTTGTTGGGCTCCATAGAGGAGTATAAGTTTCATCTCTTCAGTAGTGTATGAAGGAGTTTCTTCCTCAATTTTAACTGGGAGTTTGGGGCAATTTGAGAGTTCAAGAATAGTTTGGCATTTTGACTCCCCAAGGGCTATTTCCCTGGCTGTTTGATCGGCCAAGTTATTACCTTGGGTCTGGGGGCTATTGTCTTTATGGTGTCCAGGCCAGTGGATAATAGCCAGTTTATCTGGCAACCAGATAGCCTCCAGTAATTGAAGGATTTCTTGTTTATTTTTGATAGTCTTTCCATCTGAAGTTAAAAATCCCCTTTGTTTGTATATCTGTCCATGCACATGTACTGTAGCAAAAGCATAATGGCTGTCCGTGTAAATGTTTACCCGTTTTCCTTCTGCCGATCTCAATGCCTGTGTTACTGCAATGATTTCTGTTTTTTGGGCTGATGAGCCTCTGGGCAAAGCCTGTGCCCAGATAATTTTTTTTTGGCCCGTAACTACTGCTGCTCCCGCATACCTTATTCCATCTCGGACATAACTGCTACCATCGGTGTAAAGGTCTGCATCTCTGTTGGTGAGAGGAATGTCAGTCAGGTCTGGTCGGGTACCTTGGATGACATCCAGCATCTCTGAGCAGTCATGAATTGGCTCCTCTGGGTTATCATCAAACAGCAGGGTTGCAGGATTGATTGCCAGGGATTAACTGAAGGTCAATCTGTCCTTGTCTAGGAGGAGAGCTTGGTACTGAGTGAGACGGGCATTTGACATCCATCGACTGGTGGCATCCCTCAATAGGGTTTCCACTGTGTGAGTGGCAGTCACAGTGAGAGTCTGCCCCAGAGAAAGTTTGTCTGCTTCCTTTACCAGTATTGCAGTAGCTGCTATGGCTCATAAACAAGGGGGCCATCCTGATGCTACAGGATCCAGCCTTTTTGAAATGTAGGCAATTGGTCTTTTCCATGGCCCTAAATTTTGGGTAAGAACTCCTTTAGCAATGCCCTTTCTCTCATGAACATAAAGATGGAAAGTGCTTAGATATATCAGGGAGGGTTAAGGCAGGGGCCTGAACCAAAGCCTCCTTTAAATTTTTGAAGGCCAATTCATTTTCCTCCGTCCAAATTAAAGGTGACTTGCCTCCTGCAGTTGCAGTATATAACGGCTTGGCGATTTCAGCAAATCCAGGTATCCAAAGGCGGCAGTATCCAGCTGCCCCTAGAAATTCCCTAACCTGCTTTTTAGTGGTTGGGGTTGGGATCTTCATTATGGCTTCTATGCGGGATTGGGATAACAGTCTTTTCCCTTCCCTCAGCTCATATCCCAAATAAGTAACCCGAGAGGAACAGATTTTTGCCTTTTTCTTGGAGACTCGGTACCCCCCCAATTGAGCCAAGGTTCCTAGCAAACCCCGAGTGGCCCTTAAACAGTCCTCTTTGTCTTTTGCTGCTAACAGGAGATCATCCACATATTGGAGCAAGGTTACCTCAGGGTACTTACTGCGAAACAGTCTCAGATCTTGATTGAGAGTTTCATCAAAGATAGTGGGGGAATTTTTAAATCCCTGAGGTAGTCGAGTCCAGGTCAGTTGTCCCGATATCCCATCTCCAAATCCGTCCATTCAAAAGCGAAGATAGGCTGACTCAGTTTTGACAAACAGATGGAGAAAAATGCGTCTTTCAAATCCAATACAGTATAAACTGTATGTTCTGGTGGCAACAAACTGAGCAAAGTGTAGGGGTTAGGGACAGTTGGGTGTATAGTTTCTACCCGTTTGTTCACTTCCCTTAAGTCCTGTACTGGTCTGTAATCTTGAGTCCCAGGCTTTTGGACAGGCAACAAGGGGGTGTTCCAAGCTGATTGACATCTAATTAGTATCCCCACTTCTAGGAGACGCCTGATGTGGGTTTTAATTCCTTCTTTGGCTTCAAAACTGATGGGGTATTGTTTAACCTGGATGGGCATAGCCCCAGATGTTAGTTTGTATTACAACTGGTGGCACATGCTCAGCTAGCCCTGGAGGGTTATCCTCAGCCCAAACTGTAGGAATTTCTTGAATTAATAATTTCTCCCATTTTCCTTCTGAAGCTTGAATAGGATTTTGAAAAAACAGATACTCCTCACTTAATGGGCAGGTTATAGTTAGGGCCTTTGCAGGATTCCCCAATTCTAATGTAGGCATATCTCCAGAAAATGAAATAGTTGCCTGAAGTTTGCTTAAAAGGTCCCGTCCCAGCAACGGGAAAGGGCATTCAGGGATAACAATGAAGAGTGAGTTACAGTTCCTCGTCCTATGTTAACAGTCTGGTCTGTAGTCCATTTATACTTTTTAATTTCTCCTGTTGCCCCTTGCACTTCCATGGTTTCATTAGTGAGGGGTCCTATGGGCTTCTGTAACACGAATGTGAAGCTCCTGTATCCACTAGGAAATTTACAGGTTGGCCCCCAATTGAGAAAGTTATCATGGGCTCTCGGGAGCCTAGTTTGAAAGAGCCATGGCCCCCCTATTCTTCTAAAGTTAAAACTGGTTTTGGCTGAGGAGCTCTGGCCTGTGATCGGGGCAAGCTTTTGGATTACGTTGGGGGCATTCATTTTTCCAATGTCCAATTTCTTTGCAATAAGCACACTGGTTTTGTAGCAGGAAGACCGCTTTTTGTCTCTGTTGTATGTGGTCTGCCTTTGTCTAGGATTTGAGGTTTCAGAAGCCTGTAATGCGGCCATTGTGGCCCTGTTTACTTTCCTTATCAGTAGATCATCTCTGCTATCTCTACTTTCAAACACCTTTTGGGCTATTTCCAATAATTCTGACCTGGTTTTTCCTGCAAAACCATCTATCTTTTGAATCTTTTTACGGATGTCTGGGGCCGACTGAGTCACAAAAGCCAGATTAATCGCCTTGAGGCTTGTCGGGTCCTCAGGGTCTATAGGAGTATATAGACGGTATGCCTCCAGGAGGCGCTCGAGAAACGCTGAAGGCGACTCATCTGGCCCCTGTTTTACATCTGCTACCTTAGAAAGATTTGTGGGTTTTCGAGCTGCCCTCTTAATGCCCTCTAACAGAGTCTGGTGGTACTCACCGAGTGCTCTCCTACCTTCAGTTGTCCCATAGTCCCAGCTTGGTCTTCTCCTAGGTAAAGCTCGTTCAATCACTTCTTTTTTTCTTTTTTTTTTGTCGCTTGTAAGAGCACTTATCCCAGGCAGCGCTTTAGCCGCTTCTGCCAGGATTCGCTCCCTTTCCTCCCTGGTGAAGAGAGTAAGGAGAATCTGTTGACAGTCATCCCAGGTGGGGAGGTGATTAAAGAAAACAGAATCAACCAGAGAAATCAAGGAACTAGGATCCGTGCTAAAAGGGGGATTCTGGTTTTTCCAGTTATAAAGGTCTGTTGTGGAAAATGGTAACATACACATAGCGACCTTCTGGAATCTGGCGGAGAGGAAGAACAGGGGCCGGAGTCGGTTCCACTTCAGGGATATTAATAGAAATGGAGCGGCAGGTCGGCCAGGGGAAGCAATTGAGTCAGGCCTTTCATAAGGGTGGCCCTGTCGGGTATGGGGAGGAGAAAGAACAGGGGCTGGCTCCTTTGGGAAGACTAGAGTTGGAGGAGTGGAGGAGTGGGGCATTTGAGGAAGCGGTTGAGGGGAGGGAGAGGGAATAGTGGAGTAGTTAGTGGAGCAGCTGCAACTGCACCCGCGGCAGGAGGATAAAGAGGAGCCGAAGCATCTGGGGGAAGGAGGGAATCCTCCAGAGAGTCCTGTAGGACAGGGCTCTTAGTGGATTTATGGTTTGTTTTTGAGGGACCTGGGGAGTTCTCCCAGCCATAACCAGGGCTTGCCCTCCCTGTCCATTTCCGGACCATCTAAACCTTCATCCAGGCGGGGGAATTAGTTGTTGCTTCCGCCCAGGGTAGAATATATCCTATTTGATCTGGGTGGCCAGGATTACCAAGAGTGATGTTAGATATAGCCCATGCCACTTGGGGATCAAAAGTGCCCTCAGGAGGCCAGCCAACTCTGAAGGTGGGCCATTCTACCTCACAGAATGTTCGGAGGCGTTTCTTGGTGATGGGATAATCCTGCTTAACAAAATGGGGATAAAGTTTGTCAAAATTTCTTAAAACACAGTTCAAAGGAGTATCAGGCTTACTTGTCTTATTACCCATGTTGTTCAATTTTTTTTTACATTTACAACAGAGAAGACACAATGAGAAAGCAGAAAACAAAACAACAAAACAAAACAAAACAAAAAAAAAACAGAACACAGGACAATACACAAAAGAACAAGAACCAGGCGCCAAACCAACCAGGGAGCAGTGCAACGTCTTGCTAATGCTCCGGACAGGAGTGCGTATGTGCCTCGTCAGGCAACTCTCTGTCCCCAGTGGGAATTCCCGACCAGAACCGGAAAGCAGTGCGACCTTTCGCTACTGCCCTGGACAGGAGTGTATGTGCCTCGCCAGGCACCTCGCTGTCCCCAGAAGAGATCTCAAAACCAGATACCAGATGTTACTAGGGCGCCACTTACCTGTGGAGGTTTTTTTTTTTTTTTTGGATGTTTGCTAATTTTTTTTTTTAAATATGTATTTATTTGCTTTAGTTGTACACAATGCAATGCATTTATGTTTACATGGTGCTGAGGATCAAACCCAGGCCGCTCACGTGCTAGGCGAACGCTCTACCCCTGAGCCACAACCCCAGCCCTTTTTGCTAATTTTTGATGCAGCAGTTCACTCCAGTAGTCAGAAGGACTGAAGGCACACCCTGGGCCTTGGAACATCTCAAGGTGCGCACCCCCTAGGGTAGCACTCCGCCCCGGAGTCCCAGAGCGAAGGTCGGCTTCAGAATTTGTAGTGGTCTGAATCTCGCTGAGGTCTCCAAAAATGTTGATCCAAGACGCAAAGAAAAGACCACCAACTCCAATTTTAGATTAAAGCAAGCTTATATTGTATACACACAAAGAGAGCTGGCCAGGGCTGCCCCTCCCAAACACTGGGCTTGGGGTCAGTCCTACTCTCAGGGAAGACAAGGTTTTTATAGTTCAAAGAGTTACAAAAAAAATCTTGGGAACTTACAGCTAATAAGGTCAGACATGTGTAATTCAAAGCAAGTAGCAAACTAATCACCTACGTGGCATTGCATTCCAAGGAAAAGGGGAGTAATAGTCAAACCTCACATCAAAAGTTTATGAGGCACCGTTAGTTTTAGAGAGAGTTGTTATCTGGTCAAGGAAAGCCAGGCCTGAGTGAGCTCAAGGCCTGGGCATGAATGCCAGACAATAAGCTCAAGCCAAATAAGAATCTTAGCATTTCATAGAAAACTGAAGTGGCTTTTCATAACTTTTTGACAGGATGGCTCCCAGTCTCAAGATGGAATTAGGCTGGTTTATCATCTCTAAACAAAATACAACAATAAGGCTGGGCGGAGTGCGATGGCACACTCCTGTAATCCCAGCACTTTGGGAGGTTGAGGCAGGAGGATCCCAAGTTCAAAGCCAACCTCAGCAATGGCAAGGAACTTAACAACTCAGCGAGACCCTGACTCTAATAAAATACAAAAAAGGGCTGGGGATGTGGCCCAGTGGTCGAGTACCCCTGAGTTCAATCCCCAGTACCAAAAAAAAAAAAAAAAAAAAGACCTTAAAGAAACAAAGAAAGAAAAAGAAAAAAATAGAATCTTTTTGTATTCTTTTTTTGTATTCCTTTGTTTTATGTATTTATTTTCATGTGGTGCTGAGGATCAAACCCAGTGCCTCATATGTGCTAGGTGAGCATTCTACAACTGAGCTACTGCCCCAGCCCAAAAGAAAAAAAAATCATAATAAATAATCTGAATGGATTTTAACTGTTTTGAGTTCTCAATGTGAAATGAAATATTATACTGGATGTAGAATTTTTAAATTATCCTTGTCTTTATATATTTTAGCCTAAAATATATTAATTTATATTGAAAAAATTGAATATACATTTTATTCTACATATTGTTTAATTTTACTAATGTTTTAAAAGCAGAACTTTATAAAGCAGCTTAAACAATTACACCAAGGTATGTAATTATGTTTTGAGGACATTACTTTAATTAATAAGTGAAAATAATTTTCAGTACCTTGGATGAACAATTTCTTTCTCAGAAAAAATTATTTTTTAAAAAGTAATATTAAGGGGCTGGGGTTGTGGCTTAGTGGTACAGCACTAACCTAGCACATGTGTGGCCCAGGTTTGATTGTCAGCACCACGTAAAAAACAAACACGTTGTGTACAACTAAAGCAAATAAATAAATATTTTTGAAAAAAGTAATATTAAAAACAAGCTGGGCATGATGATGTACTCCTATAATCCCAGTGGCTCAGTGGAGGATGAGTCAAGAGAATCACGAGTTTAAAGGTAGCCTAAACAACTTAGCAAGGCATTAAGCAATTAACTCACTGAGACCCTGTCTCTAAATAAAATATAGCCAGGTGCGGTGGCGCATGCCTGTAATCCCAGCACGTGGGAGGCTGAAACAGGAGGATTTCGAGTTCAAAGCCAGCCTCAGAAATGGTGAGGCACTTAGCAACTCAGTCAGACCCTGTCTTCAAATAAAATGCAAAAAAAGGGCTGGGGATATGGCCCAGTGGTCGAGTGCCCCTGAGTTCAATCCCCAGTACCACAAAAAAATAAATAAATAAATAAAATAAAATATAAAGGCATGGGCATGTGACTTAGTGGTTAAGCATTTCTGGGTTCAATCCAGGGTTCCAAACAAAACAAACAAATAAGTAAGAAATAAACTACTTTCTCCACAAAATTATCTAGTGGGATTCCTATCTATATTTTCTATGTTCTCCTCCTGAAATCTATTTGGAGATGGTGATTGGCTCCTGGAGATAGATGCCAATTCCCAGATTTGCTGTAAAGTAGCCAGGTATTACTCAAACAAGTAACTACCCATGATCAGTGGAGAAAGGATCACCATTAGCAAACTGCTAAGAAGGAAAAGTTTGTTGTATGAAGTCATTTATGATTTATAAAAAATCATTTATATATATTGATAGAATTCAAGTTTTATTCATTTTATATCATGTTTTAGTCATCCTTCTCACTTGTATGACTAAAAGTTCTGACAAGTACCACTGTAGAGGAGGAAAAGTTTATGTGGGAACTCACAGTTTCAGAGGTTTCCATCCATAGACAAAAGGGCCCATTCCTCAGGGCTCAAGGTGAGGCAGGATATATGGAGGAAGAATGTGGTGGAGGAAAGCAGCTCACCTGATCAGAAAACAGAGACTAATCTCAGCTCACCAAATATATACCCCAGAGGCATGGCTTCAATGACCCACCTCCTTCCAGCCACACCCACCTTCAGTTACCACTCAGTTAATCCCTACCAGGGATTAATTCACTGATTGGATAAGCTCTCACAACCCAACCATTTATCCTCTGAACTTTCTTGCATTGTCTCATATATGAGCTTTTGGAGTAAACTTCACACCCAAACCATAACATTATCCTATTAAAATGTTGGGGCATGTGGCCAGGCGTGGTGGCAAACACCTGTCAGGCGTCCCAGCACCTCCTGAGGCTGAGACAGGAATATCACAAGTTCAAGGCCAGCCTCAACAATGATGAGGTGCTAAGCAACTCAGTGAGACCCTGTGTCTAATTAAAATACAAAATAGGGCTGGGGAGGTGGCTCAGTGGTAGAGTGTCCCTGAGTTGAATCCCAGTAACAACAACAAAAATGTAGTGGCATGTGCTTAAAATGTATGCAATTTAGTTCAATAATATATATCATATATTATATGGAATGAGGTTATATATATATATCTATATCTATATATTATATATATATATAGATAATATATATATATATATATATAATGTTCATATATTATGAAATGTGTCAATGCATGTTAGGTTACATTATACCACAGAGTGTATATTATACTATAAGTTATTCTATCTACTTACCTATATACAGAATGATAGATATATTTGTAGTGGCTTACATATAGTTTATTTATATGCTCCCAACAAAATTTTAATAGAATGAGATAGAAATTTCATATATATGTACATAATTTAAATAAACTATACATGTTTACGAATATACTATATGATTTTTAAAGTACAATATATTGTTTCAGTTGCATGTTTAAATAGTCCTTTACTTACACATTTTGAATAATAAGAGAATCATGGTGCTGAGATACAGTTAAGTTGTAGAGCCCTTTCCTGGTTTATGAAAAACCCTGTGTTTGATCTTCTGTACCACAAAAAATAATGATAACAACAGTGGTGGTGCATGCCTGTAATTTCAGCACTTGGGAGGCTGAGGCAGGAGGATCGTGAGTTCAAAACCAGCCTCAGCAATGGTGAGGCACATAGCAAGCATGTTAGAAAATGCTGAACACAGTTAACTTAGCCGGGAACACCTGTGTTAGTGAAATAAAAGGGTTTATTGGGGTGCCACGTGGGCAAGGGTAGGGAAAGGAAGGGAAGGAAAAGGGGATAGGGAAGGGACGAATGGGAACAGGGACAGGCAGGAACAGAGAGAGGTTTCAGTCCAGGGATGGCTTAAATAGCAGAGTGCTGGTCAGGCAGACCCCTGGGGGCGAGTGTCTCCATAGGCTGCTGGAGGTCAGGGGGCAGTGGCGAGGGCACCTGGGAAAGGTAGTCTTTTTACAAAGTACCTGGGAGGTGTGGCCTTCTGCCTGGGAGGTGCAGCCTCCTGCCAGGGATCCAACAAAGCAACTCAGTGAGACCTTGTCTCTAATAAAAAAAAATTCAAAAAAGGACCCAGTGATCAAGTGCCACTGAATTCAATCCCAGGTACGAGAGAGAGAGAGAGAGAGAGAGAGAGAGAGAGAGAGAGAGAGAGAGAGAGAGAGACTCTTTCTGTCTCAAAATAAAAAATAAAAATGTTTCGGACTATTATTAGAGACTTCCTGAGTTCAATACCAGAACAGCAACTGAAACTCAGTTTATCTGTAGTCTGTCTTCAAAATAAAAAACTGGAAACAAACAGCCCTTTATTCTGAAATGGCTCTTACACCCCAAAACGCTGACTACCTTAAAATTCCTGCAATCTCGCTCAAGTCCCTCCTGCCAAGTTCAATACCAGGCCAATGCCCAAAACATGCAAACTGTAAAACAAAATCTCAGGGCTCCTTTATCCATACAGTGTAATACTATATTGAGCAACACAGTTTAATTGGATAAATATGTTCTATGGTGGGGGATATATCTCAGTGGGTAGAGTGCTTGCCTCACATGCATATGGCCCTGGGTTCAATCCCCAGCTACACACACACACACACACACACACACACACACACACACAGAAGTGTTCTAATGTAGAGAGCCTTAAAAACATTATATTCAGGTAAAGAAATCATAGGAGTCAAGCTGTGCATGGTGGTGCATGCCTGCAATCCAGCAGCACAGAAGGCTGAGGCAGGAGGATCTCAAATCAAAGCCAGGCTTAGCCAAAGAAAGACCCTAAGTAAATCAATGAAGTGAGACCCTGTCTCTATACAAATACACAATAGGGATGGCGATGTGGCTCAGTGGTTCGAGTTTTCCAGAGTTTAAATGCTGGTAAAAAAAAAAAAAAGTCTGAGGCCCTAAGCAACTCAGTGATACCTTGTCTTTAAATAAAATACAATACTTCTACTTTTAGCTCCAGCTCAAGGATCATATTATCTCTCATCTGTACTAATACATAGATACTGTATCTAAGTCTTCTACACCTAGATACAAGATGGTGTTGGAAAAAATAATAATCTTCATCTGATATCCATGTTTCATATGGAATAAACTGTACAGAATACCAGTCAACTATATTAGAAGGGAAAAGTATGAAATTTACTAATTTGCTGGGCACAGCGGCACTTGCCTGTAATTCCAGCAGCTTGGGAGGCTGAGGCAGGAGGATCATGAGTTCAAAGCCAGCCTCAGCAACAGCAAGGCCCTAAGCAACTCAGTGAGACCCCATCTCAAAATAAAATACAAAGTAAGGCTGGTGTAAGACTCTGTGGTCAATTGTCCCTGAGTTCAATCCCCAGTACCAAAGGTAAAAGAAAAAGAAGGAGGAGGAGGAGGAAAAAGAGGAGAAGGAGGAGGAGGAAGAGGAGGAGGAGAAGGAGAAGAAGAAAAAGAAGAAAAAGGAGAAGAAGGAGTTTGACATATTATCCATAGATTTTCCTTATGAGTATTGCAGATATATATTAACAACAAAGATCCAACTCACATAGTCACCTTTTAATCGGATGATTTTATTTCAAATTCTGCTCTCTCAAAATCCAACACACACAGTTTTGCCATGGTGATTATTCCAGATGCATTGTGATCCTATGAAACTGATTATATATGATTTTGTTTCCCTTTCAGTTGCAAAAATTAACCCTGTTTTTAACTGTAAAATATTGCCAATGTTTAAAGATACTATAAAGTGGACTTGAAAACTACAGAATATTTTAAGCAACAATAGATAAATATATATTTTGAACTCCGTATAATAGTTAATCCCAAATACTTTATATTTTAGTCCACTAGGTCAACCTAAACAAATGTAGAATTATTGAAGTAATCCCTTGTATATTTTTATTTATTTATTTATTTTGGAAGGGTACCAGGGATTGAACTCAGGGGTACTCAACCACTGAGCCACATATACAGCCATTATTTGTATTTTTTGAAAATATTTTTAGATGCAGATGGACACAATATATTTTGTTTATTTAGTGTTTTTTTTTTTTTTTGTATCGGGGATTAAACTCAGGGGCACTCGACCAATGGGCCACACCCCTGTAAGCTGCCTGAAATGGCCAGCCACAAACCGCCACGGGAGAAAAACTTGGAGGCAGAGTAAAGCTATTACTACTTTTACTTCTACTTTCTTAGAGCTTAGAGAGAGAAAGAAAGATTTTTAGAGAGAAAGATTAGAGAGAGCTTTTCTTCTTGTAGAAAGATTATTTTTTAGAGCTTATTTCTTCTTTCTTATTTCTTCCTCGGGAGCCTCGGGGGGGCCTAACTCTGACCAGCCATTACTTCTTCTATCTGTAACCGCTCTGCCTACGTTCTGGCTGCTCTGATTCTTTTCTTCTTCTCCGACCCGAACTCTTCTTCTGACCGACGGAGCGACTGCACGACTGACTGAATGAATTCGTTCTCCGTTCTCCTAACTCCGACCGCTTTCACCTGGTTATATACCTTTAGCTTTGTGGGTGCCACAGGTGTGTCACATACATATCAGGTGGAACTTATGGCTTCCAGCTAGCCACAATAGCCCTTTTTAATTGGGGCTCCTTCACACCCCCATCACTTTTTTGTATTTTATTAGAGACAGGGTGTCACTGAGTTGCTAAGTGCCTCGCCATTGCTGAGGCTGGCTTTGAACTCGCGATCCTCCTGCCTCAGCCTTCCAAGTGCTGGGATTACAGAAGTGCACCACTGGGCCAGCTTGTTTATTTAGTTTTTAATGCGGTGCTGGGGCTGGGGAACCCTTGCTGAGGTCGGACCTCAGCAGAGGCCTGTTCCCTTTTATATCTAAAACTTCTTTTTTAAAAAATATTTATTTATTTACTTTAGTTGTACACAAATGCAATGTATTTATGTTTACATGGTGCTGAGGATTGAACCCTGGCCGCGCACTTGCGAGGCAAGTGCTCTGCCGCTGAGCCACAACCCCAGCCCTCTAAAACTTCTTTGCTCTTTTGTTTATCATTCTCTGTACAGCTGGGGGACAGTAAAAGCAAAAGGGTGTGACACAGGTGGGCCCCAGGAAAATTCATTAGCATCTGTTTACTGGGAACTGCCTCATTGACATTCTTTAGGGTGGGCCCTGACCTTGCAGACTTTGACAGTTTAATCTCCCCTGGGGTTGTTCTGCTTTTTCCAAGACTCAGACAGACTCCTTTTCCTTATGAACCCATTTTCTTTATTAAACTCGATATTAGACCCAATTTGTCTAACTACACTCACTACCTAACTTTAAATCTGGCTTTAGTGCTGAGGATCGAACCCAATGCCTCCCTTGTGCTAGGGGAGCACTCTTCCACTGAGCCACAACCTCAGCCCAAATATATGTAATTTTATAGTAGTCTGGATATGTTGGTTTAAATGGTTACAATTGAGTTCACATGTCATTTAAATATATTTTAGCTAAAATACTAGAACATTTAAAATTACATTTGTGGCTCAAATTGTTTTGTTGTTATTGGACATTGCTGCCACAGGGGATGACTTACAACCAGGTTCCCAATAAGATCAGAGAGTAGAAAATTTAAATAAAAATTTAAAGTAATTGTCATTGCATCATATCCATTCATGAATAGCATATATAAATATATAACTCATAAGTTGAGTTGTCCTTATATCCAGTGACACATGCAAAGGTTCCCAGGTTTGAGCTGGATCTTAGCACTACCTTCAAATGACTGCATCCTGAGGCTCTGTATTCTGTTCACAGTCACTGCTCAGGTGCAGTGGTACATTCTAGCCACACCAGCTACCTGGGAGGCCATGGCAGGAGGATTCAAGGCCAGCCTGCCTGCATTGCTGAGAGGCTGTTTGAAAATATAAAATAGGAGTGGTGATGAGACCCAGTGTCAGAGCACAGATGGATTCAGCGCCAAGGCTGTGGGGGGAGGGGGTGGAAAACAGCAGCCACGAACCTGTCAGTTGGACCTGTTTTCTTCCTTGATTGGATGAAATGAACTGTCACTCAGAGGAGAGGCTCTCTAGGCTCAGCCTGGAGGCAGGGCCGAAGCACTGTCCAATCCCCACAGAGTCTGTACTGGACTTCCA
>JAKELJ010000839.1:0-14098 GCA_025594165.1 Tamias sibiricus
GATCTGTTTTAAATTATGTATGTCCTCCTGATTCAGTTTATGTAGATCATGTGTCTCTAGAAATTTGTCAATGAGTTTGAGATTTTCTATTTTATTGGGCTATGAATTTTCAAAGTAATTTATAATTGTCTTATGTATTTCAGTAGTGTCCATTTTGATATTGCCTCTTTCAACAAATTTTTTAGTAATTTGAGTTATCTCTCTCCTTTTTTTTCACTAGTATGGCTAAAGAGTTTATCAATTTTCTTTATTTTTTCAAAGAAACAACTTCTTATTTTGCCAATTTTTTCAATTGTTGCTTTTGTTTTAATTTCATTGATTTCATCTCTCATTTTTATTATTTCCCATCTTCTAATACTATTGGTGCTCATGTGTTTTTCTTTTTCTAGGGACTTTGAGATGTAATGTTAGCTCATTTTTTTTGTTGTTGTTCATTTTTTATTCTTTTAATGATGAGCTCAATGCAATGAACTTTCCTCTTAGCAATCTTCATAATGTCCCAGAGATTTTGGTATGTTTTATCAGTGTTCTCATTTACCTCTATGAATTTTTTATCATTTCCTTCCTAATTTCTTCTATTATCCATTCATCATTCAATAGCATGCTACTTAGTCTCCAGGTGTTAAAGTAGCTTCTATGTTTGTTTGTTTTTTATTATGATTGATTTCTAGTTTCATTCCATTATTATCTGTTAGAATGTAGTGTAGTATTTTTTTTTCTTTTTTCTTTCTTTTTTTTTTTTTTTTTTTTTTTTTTTGGTATTTGCTGAGAGTTGCTTTGTGACATAACATATGGTTTATTATAGAGAAGAATCCATGTACTGCTGAGAAGAACATGTGTTCACTCTATGTCTATTAAGTCTAAGTTATTGATTATATTATTTAGTTGTATATTTTGTTTAGCATTGATTTGGTTTGAAAGAGATATCCAGTGGTGATAGAGGTGTGTTAAAGTCACCCAGTATTATTGTGTTTTGATCTATTTGATTCTTGAAATTGAGAAGAGTTTTTTTTTTTTTTTTTTTTTTTTTAATGTATGTAGATGCTCCGTTGTTTGGGGCATATATATTTATGATTGTTATGTCTTTTGATATATGGTACCCTTAAGCAGTATGAAATATCTTTCTTTATACCTTCTGACTAACTTTGGTTGGAAGTCCACTTTGAGAATGGAAACACCTGCTTGTTTAAATTGTCCATGTGAGTTATATTTTTTTTCCCCAAATTTTCACCTTCAGTCTGTGAGTGTGTTTTCCTAGTTGGTGAGTCTCTTTGAAGATAGCATATTGCTGGATCTCTTTTTTTTTTTTTTTAATTCAATCTCCCAGCCTTTGTTTTATTATTTATGTGTTTAGGTTATTAACATTCAGGGTTTTAATTGAGGTATGATTTTTTATTCCTGGTCATATTTGTTATTATTATTATTTATTTATTTATTTATTTATTTATTTTTTTGGTTTTTAACTTGACAATTTTCTTTTGATTGAACTTTCTTTAGTGTAGTTCCTCCCATTGCTGATTTTCATATTTTTAAAAATTTTTTCCACATGGAATATTTTGCTGAGAATGTTCTGTAGTGCACGATTTCCAGTTGTTAATTAACTTTTAACTTTTGTTTATCGTGGAAGGTTTTCATTTCATCTTAAAATTTCAAGCTTAATTTTGTTGGACATAAAATTGTCTGTTTGCTTTCATTTTCTTTCAGAGCTTGACATATGTTATACAAGTACCTCTTGGCATTGAGGATTTCCATTGATAAATCAACTGAAGTTTGAATTGGTTTCCCCCTATATGTAACTTCACTCTTTTTCTCTTGGAACACTTAAACTTCTATCCTTATTTTTATTAATATGCCTTGGTGTGGGTCTGCTGTAATTTTGTACATTTGGTGTCCTGTAAGCCTTTTGTAGTTAACTCTTCATTTCATTCTTTAGATTTTAGAAATTTTCTGATATTATGTCATTGAAAAGATTAGACATTCCTTTAGTTTGTATCTCCATGCATTTCTCTATTTCAATACATCTTAAATTTGGTCTTTTCATGTTATCCCATATTTTTTTAGAAGTTCTGTTCATGGTTTCTTACCATCTTCTCTGTGCAGTTGATTTTATTTTCAAAAGTATATATTTTGTCTTCATTGCCTGAGGTTCTATCTTCTATATGGTCTAGTCTGTTGGTGATACTTTTCATTAAATTTTTAATTTAGTTTATTGTTTTCTTTATTTTAAGAATTTCTGCTTGATTGCTTTTTATAATCTCTGTCTCTTTCTTGAAGTGATCTTTTACTTCCTGTATTTTCTCTCTGATATTATCCTTTATTTCAAAGATCAGTCTAATTATGTATTTCTTAAACGCCTTCTCTGACATTTCTTGTACTGTGTTGTCTATGGATTTTATTGTTGGAACTGCTTTTTTGTTTGTTTTGTTTGTTTGTTTGTTTGTTTTTTTAGGTGCTTTGTTCCATTGTTTTTTCCCTGTTGGTTGTGTGCCTTCATATGTAGTGGTATGGATCTGATGCAGCACAGTTTCTACCCCGTAGTCTTCTAGTGTCCTGAAGGCTTCTAGTACCTCACCTTTAAGAGGGAGACAAGTATTAACAGCACCCAATGCAAACAATATACAACCTTAAGCCAAAGAGCTCCTATTAAGTTGCTAATGTTTTGTTGCAATAGACAAAAATAATGTGTTTGATTGTTAACAACATAATAGTAAGTTTTCCACAAGAGTTTGCCATTCATAATAATGGGCAATGATGGAACAGACATAGTGTAAGTAGTGATGTACACAGGGAGGGGAGAAGATAGAGAGAAAAAATATAGTAAGAGTGAGGGAGGAATTAATAGAGGTTGGGTGTCAGTATAAGAGAAGTGAGAAAGAGAATCCAGGGAGACAAATAGGTGAGAGACAACTATATATATAGATTTTTTTAAGTAAAAATATAAGAATATATACAAAACTATATTATACTCTTCAGATATCATGTATTTTAATAAAGTGATGTGTGAAAATGTTGGAACCTTACACTGTTTGCCTAGGGAGTGGAAAAGCTCTGGCTTTCTGTGTGCTTGCCACATTACCACGCCCTGTTACCTGACCTAGGCTAAGCAGGGGGCATGGCTGTGAGAACCAGAACCGCCCTGCTGGTCACTGACTGGCTGTGGCCCACTATAAAGCATTGTGCACCCCTTCAATAAACGAGTTTCGGCATTCTACTGACTGGGCTCCCTGACGTGGCTCTGAGTCTTATGAAGGTGGGGGAGGAGACGTCGGCGGCCTTTACTTTTCCAATCCAGTCTTATCGTTGAGGTAGGCCCCTCTGGCCTCTTTTGGTAGACAAAAGAGGTCCAACCCGGGTACAGGGGGGCTATAGACCTCAACCCCTTATAACTTCCGACAAAGTGGCGCCAAGTGCGGGGCAGAACTTCGACTGATTGGGCTAAGTGTTCAAAGCCAGACAGGGCCTTCCAGGTAAAGGCATCGTCTAGAAAATGAGGCAACCATACATCTCTCTCTCTCTTTCTCATCCACTTTTTCTCTCCTTCTTCCTCTCTCTTTTCTGGGAACTTCAGTCTTCAGACTTAGGTCTGAAACCTCTGCACAGGGAAACCTGCAGTTTTCATATGTACCTGGAGGGGGGGAAAGGGAGGATGTCTGGGGAAGGCACGCTCAGTGATGGGTACGACCTGAGTCTGTCTCCTCTGGCCATGGCCATCCCCCACCATGCCTCTGGTGAGATGCCTCTGGGGTGGGGCTCCTGCTGAGGGAGGAGGCACACATGTGACCATGCCCCAGGGATGCATGCCTATAGCAAAGCTTTCTATCAACAAGGTTCAAACTAAACCTCCTTTTAAAATCTTAGGAGCTGAACTTAAATTGGATTCTGTCTGTCCCCTTACTCTTTGGTAGAGCTGCAAAGCTCTTAGGAGAACTCAACTAGTTAAAAAGTGCCTTAGGCAAAGGCACCTGCTCACAATAGCAGTCACCCACCCTTCAAGACCTGAGCCAAGACTTACATTAAAATGCAAATGGAGAACTAAGCTTAAGCTCCAGAGGAAAAAAAAAAAAAAAAAAAAAAAAAGGTGGCGCAGGCCTGTAATCCCAGCACTTCGGGAGGCTGAGGCAGGAGGATCGTGAGTTCAAAGCCAGCCTCAGCAATGGCGAGTCACTTAGCAACTCAGAGAGACCCTGTCTCCAAATAAAATACAAAAAAGGGCTGGGGATGTGGCCCAGTGGTCAAGTGCCCCTGAGTTCAATCCCTGGTACCACAAAAAAAAAAAAAAAAAAAAAAAAAAGGGTTACCTCAGCCAGGACTTACCCAGGGAATCACATTGAAATGCAAATGGAGAAGTAAGCTCAAGCCTCAAAGAAAAAAAAAAAAAAAGTTTAAAATGTCTTTTTACCAGCCTGTCATTTTTCTAAGATTTTTTGAGCTCACGATTCTGATGTTTTGGTTAAGTTATGTGTACACTTATGTTCTGTTTATGTGTTTATGTGTATGTAGACTAAGTGCTCATAAAAATTTAAAATATGGATCCAAATACCTTTAACTCAAATGATTTAAAAGTTCCTTACCATCACAAATTCTAAAGCTGGACCTTCGCTCTGGAACTCCATGATATAATGTCATCCAAGGGGATGCGCACCTTGGAAAAGTTCCAAGGCCCCAAGATGTGCCTTCTGTTTTTTGGATTACTAGAGTGAACTGCCACATCAAAAGAAAAATAATAACAATAATAATAATAATTCCTAGTTCTTGCGGTCTTATGTCTTGTCTTGTATTCTATGGTTTTTCTGCCTTTTCATTGTGTCTCTTCTCTGGAGTAAATGTAAGAAAAGTAAATTTATAAGTAACTTTGTTTATTAGACATTAATTTTCAAGGTTAAAATACTAACTGTTAAATTCCATTGTGTTGGGTTCCTGGCAGGAGGCTGCACCTCCTAGGTGGAAGGCCACACCTCCCAGATACTTTGTAAAAAAGACTACATTTCCCAGGTGCCTCAGCCTGGCCTGCAAACCTGGCTAGCAGGTGCCCTGGCCATCACCTTCCCTGCCCTCCATGCCATTTTTTGTCCCCTACCATGCCACATGGCACCAGATTAAACCATCCCTTTTCAACACAGTGTTCCAGGGTAACTTCTTGTCCTAACAAATTCTAACACATCGAGTAACATTATGGATTGTTTTCATAAATTAGTCTTTGTCATCAATGAAACAGATTAAAATTTCAACAGGTCTAATTCTATATGCATAAATGTTATGTTCTTATGAAGTGGTTAACAGATGTATAGGATTCTATATAAAGGTTTATAAAAGATTTCTGTATATGCAGAGGCTCAAAGGATTCGGCAGTTTCTATTGAGAGTACTGCAAGTAACCATATTTTTATTGAGATAAAAGGGTTACCTAAATTCAAATTATTATTTAAAATTATGAACAAGAAGGTATTATATAAAAGCTGTGTAAATGTTAATTAAATAAGTATATAAAACAATCAGGAAATGCTATTTAAGGTTTTTTCCTAAGGTCAAATGTTAATGTACTGATATAAACCAAAGCTTAATCTATGATAAGAAGACAAAAATTTCTTAACATTAATTTATCTATAACATTATATTTATTAAGTTTTGGGTTCTTTTTTTTTTATTTTAACAAGTAATCTAAAACAAATTTAAAATTATACAGCTATAATTAAACAACAACTATTATTTAAAAATATTATAAGGTTATTTCTTTAGAAGCTAAACTTGATTTATAAAGACATCAATGTAATTATATATTATAAAAACATTTTGCTACTTTTCCAAAAAAAAAAAAAAAGTTAAATACTCTCAAAATGTCTTTAATCTGTTCTAAATGTGATATTTTGTCACCTAAATTTCATGGGAGCTCAACCAGCAATATATGTAAACACTATAAAATTTTATTTAAGAAGCAGAAATCAACTTCAAAATTAAAACACCTGACCTAAGATTAAAGAACCCCACCATACCTGAGATAATATAAGGCTCTGGACTTACATGCCAAAATGTATGGTCAAAAGAGTGATTCTTGTTCAAAAACAGAAATTACAATTCAATCAAAACTCAAGATGCATTCACAAACTAAATGTGGTTTGACTCTTATTAATTTTATTTTATATTTTCCTTTAAACTGTCTAAAAGTTATATGTTAAGGTCTTGCAGAGGTATTGCTTCAAGAACACAACCTGAGTTAATTTAAGCCATCAAGACAGATAGCTACCACAGACCCCAGTTAATAAAAGGTTAAACGACTATAAGTTTATAAACTTTGAAGTTAAAGCCCAATGATCTAAATTTAAGATTAGCTTACTAGATGTCTAAGATCAAGATCTTAAATTAGTTGAAAAAGGCCAAGAAAACCAATATTTGGTTCTTGTCCCAGAATCTGCCTGTTCGGGAACAGGAAACTTTATTCTAAAGAGCTTTGCATCTCTGGGCCACATGATTTCCTGATAAGGGAGATAAATGAGACCTATAGAGATTAGAAAGCCAATCAGTGCACTTGCTGAAAGGAGGGTCCATAAAAAGGGAGAAACATCCCTAATGCTTCTGAGAGAAGCCACAAGGTCAAGCAAGACCTGGACCCATCGTTGCAGAAGGCACCGAGCAGAAAAGCTGCTTTCAAGTTTCCCCAAGATTCCCATCAGAAATCAGCTGGCTCTTAGCAAAAGTTAAAAGCAAAAGTCAATTTGACAGACTTCATCCTAAACATCTAGTAAACAATTGAGACAGATACACAACCATTCCTGGGCATTTTAGAAATAAAAGTAACTTCAGAAATATACTTGTATAAAAGAAACAGTTTAACAACTAAGTAACTGCCAAGTCAAAAGTTTTTAGTCAGTTTAGGGCCTGCAGATCTTCCTAACCTACACAGGTAGGCTTAATATTCAGTAGTATGATTATCTAGCCCTAAGTGACAGAGATAAAGAGTTCTCTACTAGACACAGAGGTCATACCAATAGAAAGATTTTATAGGATAAGATGACATTAAGTAGCTTAACTACTGTCTTATCTAGATAGACATCTATAATATTAAATGTTGTGTTTACATTCCTGATATTGTGCATGTTAAAAAATTATATTCCCAAACAAAGGCCATATCCACTCTTGCCTCATTATTGGAGATAACTTCTCAGCCCTCACACCTCCTGGTGAAAAATTATTGACTGTTACATGTTCCAGATGCTGCAACATTATTCAGTACTCATGTTTTCTGTTTCTCTAATAGAAGCTCCCATCCCTGATGACTTTACAACCTTCCCCAGGCTTCAATCTGACCTGACTACTAATAAGGGAACTCCAAACTACTTCCCCCATCACTTCACCCACTTTCAGCTCGAAGAAGCCAGATTTGGTCATCGTCCTATTCCCTTACAGTAGTAAGGAGTTCCTAAAATTAGAAGGGTAAAGAAGCCAAAATCTCATAGATAGTTGATATCTGTCTTCACTCAATGGCCCATTAAACCCTCTCCACCTGAGGGCTTAAAAATATTATTTTGTAAACAAATCATTACAAAATTTTTCAAAAGATGGCACATTAAGCAAGCTATCATAGACAGACATATATAAAACCCTAAAGGTCCAATTAATAAAACAAAAAGGGGGAAGCAGCCCCCATCATCAGTTAAAAACAGCGATGCTTAAATTTTTCCAAGTATCAGCCTTTGACTGTCTTTCAGAGACATTGATCCAACCAGATGCCCTACCTATGTGTCTTTTCAATTGCAGAACCAAGCCCTATTTGGGTACCTGATGGGGACCTCAAGTACTGCCAATTAGAACAAAATGACTACCCAAGAGCACATGCTCTTGGGGGGTGATTTTTTCCCTTTTCCACAGGAATGAAAAAACCATGATGAATCCTCTGTCTCGTTGTGATTGGACTTCTCATCATCTCTATCCTGATGTTCATCAGGAGCCCTGTTGCCTTACACTCTCTCTTTGTCAGTATTTCAACTCTTTGCAACAAGAGAAGAGAGACTATACCTATTCTTGGGAGAAAAGTGCTATTTCTGTGCCAACTGTCCGGACTTTCTTCTAGACGGCTTCCTTTGGACTGAACTAAATGGGTCAGCTTTAGCTCTAGCGATTACTTCCTCATGCTGGACTTTGTATCTGTCTAATCCCTACCTTCTCCCTTTTTTGTAAAATCCCTGACTGTCATTTTCCTTATGTTCACTCCTGGGCCCTGTGTACAGCTTGGTGGTCTGCCAATAATGCCTTCAGCGATGCTGAGCAAGAGCCCTACAGACTTGGCCATGATCCTTAACAAGATGCGGAGGTCTAAACCAGCCATCCTTGAAAAGCCTTCCCAAAGGCGACTGTCCTGTCCCATGTCCTTCCCCTGGCCACTTGCTGGCCCTGGGTGTGTCCACCTAAAGTGCTAGGGTGGTATAGGCACACTCTCGAGTAAGATGGACACCCCATTTTTAAAAACAAAATGATGGAGGCCCATTTTGAAAAAAAAACAAAATGGGGATATGTTGGGACCTTACGCTGTCTGCCCAGGGGTGGAAAAGCTCTGGCTTTCTGGCTGCTTGCCACATTACCACGCCCTGTTACCTGACCTAGGCTAAGCAGGGGGCATGGCTGTGAGAACCAGAACCACCCTGCTGGTCACTGACTGGATGTGGCCCACTATAAAGCATTGTACACCCCTTCAATAAACGAGTTCCTGCATTCTGCTGACTGGGCTCCCCGACGCGGCTCTGAGTCTTATGAAGGTGGGGGAGGAGGTGTTGGTGGCCTTTACTTTCCCAATCCAGTCTCATCGTTGAGGTAGGCCCCTCTGGCCTCTTTTGGTAGACAAAAGAGGTCCATCCCTGGCACAGGGGGGCTATAGACCTCAACCCCTTATAACTTCCGACATGCAAATATTTGATTAAAAATTTGTAGAAGTGTGAGAGAGGAAAAATTTAAATAATTAAAATAAAAAAATAATAAAAAAGTCTCAATGGAAAATTGAACAATTGTTTTTGTTGGCTTTCAAATTGTTCTCAGCTTCCCTCTCCAATAGTTTGGTTTGTCTGAAGTTTGATGTTAGCTCCAGTCAACTGGATGCCAGACTGTTTGTGTTGGTGAGGCAATAGCAAGATGTCCTCATAACCTCTTCCAGTCTCTTCACCAGTTGTAATTGGTCCCTTATGTTCCCATGCACTTTAAGACTCACTGAGATGGAGAGAGCCCAGTTTTGTCCAGTTTCTCCAACCTATACTTCCTCTGGGGAACTTCTATTTTCCAGCTCCCCAGAGGTCTTCCAGACCCAGACTGATCCACACAAACCCAGCTGCAATCTGGCTGACCTAGGCTTCAGCTTCCCCAGGTTCTACCTTGCTTCAGTCTTAAGACCTCAATGCCATTTAAACTTGCAGAGAGACCATCAGAGATGTGCTCACACCAAGGAGCAACCATGTAGAGAGGAAGGCAGAAGGTGGCCGACAGGTATCCCGACAATATAACTCCAGGCCCTGGCTATTGTCCCAAGATGGAAGTGGTCACATGTAACCAAACCTGTGGGTACTGTTACAGGGTAGTTTCAGGCAGCAGCAGGGAGTGGGCAATCCACTAGTGGTCTGTGAGAGGTCTACAGGCTAATGGCAGGCAATCAGAGGATGGACATCAAGCACTAGGCAATGGGTAGGTGAAAGGAGAATGATGAGCAGGCAAGAGGCGGGCAAATGGCAAGTGGCAGATGATAAGCAGAGGTCATGGAGTGAGTGAGTTGCACTTGAAAAACAGGCGATATGCTGGCAGATGGTGGGGACTGAGACTGAGGAATGGAGAGTAAACAACAGGGTATCAATCAGTAGGCAACAATGGCTGCCTCACAGAGAAACACTATTTCTTCCTCTTGAATTCTGAGTCTCAGAGCAACAGGGAATGCAGTCTCCTTTTAGTTCACCATCTTGGATCCCCTGTTCTACTCTTTCAATATCGCTATTTGAATAGAAAAGGTTGGATTCATTTATGCTACTGGGTTCCTCTGTTTTTCTTCTTGATTGAGTCTATGTTGATTTCTGCAGGAAGTATGAGGTTCTAGCTTGCATTTGAGAAAAAAAAAAAAGTAGTTTAGGCTTTATTTCAATTACTTTTTTTTTTAGTACCTTGTAGTTATACATAATAGTGGGGTTTATTTTGACAAATACATAAGTGCATATAGTATAAGTTTTTTTTTTTCTTCATTCCAGTCTCCAATAATATTCTTTCCCCTCCTTTCCTCTTTTGATCTTATATCCTTTCTCTACTCTACTGGAATTCCTTCCACTTATTTATTTTTTAGTGATGCATTATAATAATATATAAAATTGGAATGCATTGTGATATATTCACATGTGTACATAGCATAATTCATTCACCTTTATTACCCAGTACTGTTTGATTTGTTTTGTTTTGTTTTTGTTTTTGTTTTTGTATCAGGGATTTAACCAAGATTAAAAAAAAAAAAATTCCTAAACCATACCCCCAGCCCTTTTTATTTGTTTTTGTTTTCTGACAAGGTCTCCCTAAATTGCTTAGGGTCCCCCTAGGTTGATTAGGCTGGCTTGAACTGCTATATCTCCTTCATCAACCTCTGCATTTACTCTTCACTATAAATCATTATGGTTGATTTGTGAGCAATAACTGTCTTGATTTTTCCTTTCCTGTTCTTACTATTTACTTTTCTTCTTAATTGTCCCTTTTATTTTCTCCTCCCTACTTTGATCTCACTATCTCCTTCCTTTTTTGTATAAAGAGAAAAATATAAAAGAGATCTTGTTCAGGTCCCCTCTATCTATAGAAGAGAAATGTCTAAAACATCAAGATCATGAAGTAAAGAAGCCACAACACTCAATATGATTAAATTACTGTATCAGTTTCCTATTGCTGCTGCAACAAAGTACTGAAAACTTAGTTGCTTAAAGCAATACAAATTCAATACTTTAGAGTTCTAGAGCTTAGAAATCTAAATTTAACCTCATTGGACTAAAATAAAAGCACTAGGAACTGCATTCTGTATAAACTACAGATAAAAATTAATTTTCTTAATTCTTCCAACTTCGGTTTTATTCCTTCTGACTCTAACCTCCTCTTCTGCCTCTTTCTTCCACCAAGAAATTTTGTGAATAAATTGGGCCCACCTGGATAATGCAGGATAATGTTTTAAGGTCAACTGATTAATAAATTTGGTTCCATCTATAATGAGGATCTCTATTTATCATGTATTAAAACCTATTTATAAATCCTTTGGATTAGGTCTCAGACATCTTTGGGAGACCCAGTTGTGCTTACCAGTTAGTTAAGCAGTAAGTTGGGTGGTTGGGAAGGCAATAAACCTTTTTTTTTTTTTTTTTTTTTTTTTTTTTTTCCCACTTTGAAAAAAAAATGTGCTTTGAGATGTTGGAGATGTTTGAAAACATGTTTTTGGTAAAATGCTACATATTATATATAAATAATGGAATACTAAAGAATACTAATGTCCATAACAAAGTTCATATTTTACACATGAAAATTTGAGCAAATAAATGATAAGAGGTGACTAATCACTTGGATGGTAAACAGCAACTATATGGTAAGGCATAGTGGAATGATAGGGACTATTATAATAAAGCATATTGTCAAGTATAGTACATATATAGTTACATAAACATAAATGTACCACACAATTGATTATATAAAGTGAACCTTACCACATAAGTGCACCAGAAAACTGTCTTATGACCCTTACTATATTCCCATCCATAAACCTCACTTGATTTAGCATGTATATTAATTATATTCCTGTGTAAAACCTGAGTAAATGAGTGTTTTTGTTGTCTTGGGTATATAAACTGGGCACTTGAGTTAGGTGAGAAATATGTGCAATAATAATGAACTAGGTAAATATTCAAGGGAAGTTCCAAGTCTTAGAAAATAAGAAAATTTAGAATGTCACAAGTCAGAATTTACATGATACTTTTCATTAAAAGATCTGAAAAAGTTTAATGCAAAGTCTCTGACAAAGCAGGAGAGCACTGATGACAAGGTGGCTTGTCAGTCATTGCTCCCTTTCTGTCCTCTGATTACCTGACCTCTATGTGCACTCTGAGCTTTATGCAAATGTTCTATAAGCACTATTTATTCAACTAACAAATAAATGATGAAAATAACTTTACATTGAATTTACTATTATTTTAGAGGTAAACTGCTTCTGAACTTTGAAACAAGCAATACAGAAATTAAAGATAAAACTAAGAAGAAGGGAAAGTACCTTGAATATTTGAAGGAAAATAAAACAAACAAAAAAACAAAAACAAGACTAGAGCAGGTTGTATTTGAAGGCATGTACAAATAATCTTGGAGATATAGCCTGGACCCATGTCATCTAGTATCTAGGAGGCCAAGGTAAGAAGATGGAGTTTTATTAAGTGTGGGATAAAAATCCAAGGCAATCCAAGGTGATCTTCCTGTTTCAGCCTTTCAAGTGCTGGGATTATAGGCATGTGCCACCTTGTCTGGCTTTCTGTTCATTTTGAATATGCAAATTATTTTAAGTAGTTCCACAAGTATTACACTCATGTGAATTTTTATGTACTGCATCTTTCCATCTTTTTACACTCTGGCCAATTCTCACGTCATCCACTTTAAAGCTCAGTAAGGGAATGTTTGCTCTGAGAAGCCCTCTTTGATCCCAGTTTGATTCACATGTTCCATGAACACTTAGCACATTGTGAACATATTTATAATTGCAATTACTGAGTTGAGTTGTAATGTTATGATCCCATCAACATGTTATCAAATCAACACAGGTAGGGAATGATGTCTTATTGAATGTGATAATCCCAAAGTCTATGGTAGTTAGTTTGACACAGCACAAACTCATTTTTTTTTACTAAATAAAATATTTAAATTGTAATATGTTGACAGTTTCTCCCCTTCTTTTGAAGGTTCCGAATATCTGAAAAATCTATGAAAAAATAGATGGAAGCAAAGAACAGTGTAACTTGTCCTCTTAGGCCTCACATAGAATCCAACTTTGTGTTCTTGTTCTTCTACATTTCATCCGTGGTGTGCAACCCCCTTTTCTGACTGAAACTACCAGTAAGTCCATGGACCTGTTGTTCTCTTTTTCTTGCCTTTTTATTGTGTAAGGATCTATTCCTGTCTTTTCCCCAAAACTGATTTCAGTCTTTTCTTCTGAGAAAATACCATATCATTACAAGTTTATCTAACCAAATTTTTACAAAGCACTCTTTAGGTGATTTTTTTCTTTCTGCTCCTTTGAGATTTTTCTTCTGTTGGCGATGGCCTATGACTACTATGATGGCCTTGCATCATCTAGTTATCAGGAGGCCCTGGATGTGTGCTGAGCTAATGGTCCTGTCCTGGACTGGAGGTTTTTTTCACAAGAAGTTCAATGTATCTTAATATCACCTTAATATTTTTCATTTATTTTTTTGCTTTATTCTGTCTTCTGAGTAATTTATTAGCATATAACTTCAGCTCATTGATTACTTCTTAGGATAAATTTACTATGCTTTATCTCTACATTTCTAATAAAAATGTTCTTTATTTCTTATTTATTAAAGTTATTGTATTTGCTTTGTAATAGCCAGTAATATTTGATGTTTCACATTAGTATATTAAAATAATATTATGGTTTTGTAAAATAAACATAGTCATGTTAAATTTTGTGTCTAACTGCAAAAAAAAATGCCCTCTTTGTATTTGTTACTCTAATACAGCTGTTTTCAACCACATGTCCTCATGCCTTGTATAGTTGTGAACAAAAACTTAATATTTCCATCTTTATTTTTGGTTTTATATATGAACAGATTTATTCAAATTATACCATGAATAGAAGACCCTGGAAATTTCTTATTTTAAATATTAAATATTTAAAATATTTTTGCACATGCATGTGGGTGTGTTTGAGTGTGGTGGGAATCAGTTAGCAGGAACTTGCACATGCATGTGGGTGTGTTTGACTGTGGTTGGAATCAGTTAGCAGGAACACATGGCCTTCTTCCCTTTCTGTGAGTCCATAAAGTAGATTTTCTGAGAAAATAAATACAGAATTTACTCAGCTCAATTTAATATGTCAAGCTGCTCCATTTGCT
>JAKELJ010000840.1:0-14095 GCA_025594165.1 Tamias sibiricus
GGATAATAGATTCCAGCATCACGTTATTTTCTCCAGAGAAGATTGTTTTATGCCAAGCAGCTACGGGCAATTGCAATCTGGGATTACCTTCATCTGGACTCAAAGTTTGTAATTGTTTGAGGCTAGATTGCAATTCCGCAATCCCTGCAAAGGCCAGTCTCCCTCAGGTTCATCTTTACTTATAAAGTGAAATCCTAATTTCATGCTTCACCTTTCTGGTCCTGAATTTCAATTCTCTTTCTCATAGTCCCAAAAATTCAGTCCAGTGTTCAGGTTATCTTGTTAGTGTTAGAGCTGGGATTTCTACCAAAAAAGTCTGATTTCAGACCTCTAGTATTAAAAATAAGCTGGTGTGCCATCCACACCATGAGGATGGGTTTTATTTGTTTTTGTTTCCTATTATATACCTATACTAATAGGACACATACTAAGTATAGAACAAATATTTATTAAATACAAAATTAATTTTATAGTCCATTAATTAATAAGAACTAACTCTAGTTCATTTGGACTGCTCTAACAAAATGCCAAAGACTGCACACATGGCTTCTAAACAGAAATTTATTGCTCACAGTTTTGGAGGCTGGGACATCAAAGGTTAATGTGCTGGCAGATTCAGTGTATTGGAGGTCCCTTTCCTGGTTCACAGATAGTGGTCTTTTCTTTGTGTCCTCATGTAGTGTAAAGGGTGAGGGATCTCTCTGGGGCCACTAGTATAAGGGCACTCATTCCATTCAAATCACTTTCCAAAGTCCCTATTTTTAAATACTATCAGATTGACTGTTAGAGTTTAACATATGAATTTGTGGGGGACATAAACATTTAGTCCATTGTGAGTTCATTCCTCTTAGCAATATTGTTAGTGGCAGTTATTTGCATATCTGGAAACTTGCCTCAATAACTCATTGATCTTTGTTTTGTGTTTGACATTTTTACACATTAGGATCTGCATAGATATTGAATAAATTAAAAATATAGGGATAAACTACTTCTCAAATAGTTCAAATGATTATTCTTATTGTCATCTTTAAAACTTGATTAGAAAATTAAGTGATTTAAATTTGATTTACTCTTTGAAAATGTATATGTCATTAATCTTAATTTTCTTTTCTTAAAAAACAAACAAACTTTGCACCCTCCACAGAGTTGAACTTCCACTCCTTTTAGAAGAATTTTACTTAAAGGTAAGTTGAACTGTACATACTATTGTTGCAACAGTACAAGGGCACTGGGGGAAATTCTGACAGCTTTAATCACTGGATTTCAGTTTATATTGTTTTACTTTTCTTAGTTCCAGGGCTGGGACTATCTGATCCAAACTGAATCTCCACAGAATGAAATAATAGCAGATTAAAGAAACAAACAAAAAAAGACAGTCCACAAAATTTCTACTATCATAGCGTGAAGCTGTGCTTATTGTCTATGTATTTTTTATGCAGTATCTTGTTAACATAAAAAAATTAGCTAGTAATTTTTATTTTTTATTAAAATTAGGTGGCACATGCCTGTAATCCCAGTGGCTCAGGAAGCTAAGCCAGGAGGATCGCAAGTTCAAAGCCAACCTCAGCAAAAATGAGGCACTAAGCAACTCAGTGAGACCCTGTTTCTAAATAAAATACAAAATAGGGCTGGGGGATATGGGTTAGTGGTTGAGTGTGACCCTGAGTTCAATCCTCAGTTACCCTGCCCCAAAATTATTCATTTGCAAACCTAATGATCTCATAGGAAAATCAACATAATCTTGTTTTTTCACTCTTATAGAGGTGGATACTTGTGGCTTTAGTTGTAGAAATAATTCTGACAGTTTTATCTGGTATTACACTTTTGGCAATATGCAACTTTATTATGATAAAAAAAATTGGACCTTTCAGTTACAATGCTCATCCATCAATGATTTGCCTTCATTCATCAGATCTCCTGTTTCTTATCCTTGGGAATTGGCTTACGTGCCTTCCAAAAGTATTGTGGTACAGAATATTGTTGAAAATGTGAAAAGAGATTTAAACGCTAATATGAAAGATTAGAAATTAAGGTTTTCTGAAAAAAGCATTTTAAAATTGTTTTAACAAAGACATATTTGTAATCTTTTGAACTGGGCATTCACCTTTGTAGGAAAACATTGTAGTATGATATTATAAACTTGAGAGTGAATTCATATTTTTTTAACCTATCAAACCAAGAACAAACCCTCTTCTTACAATGATACTAATTAGCCCTCTTAAGAGACAATCACAGGTTTTTTTTTACAATGATAAATCTGCAGCTTCATACCATAACTGTCTCATCAGCAGTAGTCCTTAAGGGACAATCACAGGTTTCTCTGATACCTTTATACTTTTGTAGAGAGAGAAAGAAAGATCACAAAATAATATACCAATTTTACTAGAAAAAACACTTTTTATCTTTTCAAATCAAATTGGGTTAGCCTTTGTATTATCCCCAGCCCTTTTGTGTCACATTAATGTACACAGTTTTCTGCTAAAATTTTGGACACTGGCCCAGGCCATAAGTTGCCAGTATTAAGAGCAAGTCCAGAGAAATCCATGTCCTGGTATGTGCCTTGAGGTTTTTGGAAGTTGGTGAATGATTTAAAAGGGAAGGGTAATGGCATGTGAGTATAAACTGGTCCTATGGAGTCACATCTGAAGCTGGGATGTGTCTAATTCATCTAATGATGGAAAGCCATCAACCTTGGGGAATGATTACATTGCTGGCTAGAGGTCAGCTTTGAAGTTTGGACACAAAGAATAGACCAGAGGCTGGATCCTTCTAGTGGCTGCCCCAAGTACATGACTTCAAGATAAATCATTGTGAATGCATGGTCATCTTCCAGGCTACACATTATCCCAGGATCACCAGAATCAGGGTCACCCCCATAATCTGACTTCATCATTTTTCTTCTTTAAACAGGTCTATTTTTTTGTTTTATGACACCTATAGGAATGACTCATTTTTATGCAAATGTAAAGCAAGTATCCAGCCAACATGTTCACCTAAATGCAGATGTTTTAAAGGATGAAATACTCACCAAGTTCCCATGTTTCCTAAACAGAAAAAACTCTAAAATGGAGGATAATTCTTTTGAGTTAAGATTTGTTATGTTTATAGACTTGTTTGTAAAAAAAAAAATGGAAGGATAAAAGTAGCCAAGGAACTGACTTTATGATAGTCTTTGTGAGATAAAGAAATAGTGACATACCTTACAGTCCAGGTGGCAAGTGTGGCACAGTATACTTTGGGAGTGGGAACTTTGGAAGCATGAGATAGTACTTGTGATGAGGATGATGGTGCCATTGGGAAAAATTGTGACAGTCAAGCCTTTTAAATTTTAGTAATGAAACTTCATAGACATTTATTTTTATGCTTGGGCTTTTGGAATTCTTTGGTATCCTGTTTATTCCTAGTAAGATGTTTAGCATACACAAAGACCTATGCAAATATATTAAATGACTACATATTTTTACTTTGAGGGGTACAAATAGTGCTATAGCCTTTTCTAATATCAATTTGGTTAAATTTGTAGGCCAAAGTCATTCATTGATCAACTCAAATACTGAAATATTATTACCTCACATATTAAAAACATGAAGCAGTTTCTTTTTTTTATGAAGGGAAAAGGTTTATTTTTTTTAATTCTAAGTTGTTATATATGACAGCAGAATGCATTATATTTCATATTACATGTATAGGCACATTTTTATATATCTCTGCTTGTATACAAAGTATATTCACACCATTTGTGTCTTCATATATGCACTATGGTAATGATATCCATCTCATTCTAGCATATTTTTTTTGTTGTTTGTTTTTTATCCTTTTGCCCCCATCCTTCCCCTACCTCCCCATAGGATGCTCCTTGTCCCAATCCCACTGTGAATCAGCCTCCTTATATCAGAGAAAACATTCAGCACTTGGATTTTGGGGATTGGCTCACTTCACTTAGCATTATATTCTCCAACTTCATCCATTTACCTGCGAATGCCATGATTTTATTTTCTTTTAATGCTGAATAATATTCCATTGTGTATATATGCCACACTTTCTTTATCCATTCATCTACTGAAGGGCATCTACGTTGGTTCCACAATCTAGCTATTGTGAATTGTGCTGTTATAAACACTGATGTGGCTGTGTTCCTATAGTATGCTTCCTTTAAGTCCTTTGGGTATAGACCTAGGAATGGGATAGCTGGGTCATAAGGTGGTTCCATTCCCAGTTTTCCAAGGAATCTCCATACTGCTTTTCAGATTGGCTGCCCCATTTTGCAGTTCCACCAGCAATTTATGAGTGTGCCTTTTTTTTTTTTTTATATCCTGTCCAACATTTATGTTGTTTATGTTCTTAATAGCTGCCATTCTGACTGGTGTAAGATGAAATCTTAGAGTGGTTTTTATTTACATTTCTCTAATTGCCAGAGATGCTGAACATTTTTTCATGTATTTGTTTATTGGTTGTATATCTTCTTCTGAGAAGTGTCTGTTTAGTTCCTTGGCTCATTTATTGATTGGGTTATTTTATTTATTTATTTTTTTTTATTTTTGTGTGTGTGTGTTAAGATTTTTGAGTTCTTTGTATATTCTAGAAATTAGTGCTCTATCTGACGTGCATGTGATCAAAAATTTGTTGCCAATTAGTAGACTCTCTATTCACCTCACTGATTGTTTCTTTTGCTGAGAAGAAGCTTTTTAGTTTTAATCTATCCCATTTATTGATTCTTGATATTAATTATTGCGCTACAGGAGTCTTTATTAAGGAAGTTGGGGCCTAATCCAATGTGTTGGAGATTAGGGCTTACTTTTTCTACTAATAGGCTTAGTGCCTTTGGTCTAATTCCTAGGTTCTTGATTCACTTTGACTTGAGTTTTGTGCATGGTGAGAGATAGGGGTTTAATTTCATTTAGTTACATATGGATTTCTAGTTTTCCCAGCACCATTTGTTGAAGAGGCTATCTTTTTTTTTTTTTTTCTCCAATGTACATTTTCGACACCTTTCTCTAATATAAGATAACTGAAATTATATGCTCTAGTCTTGTTTCATCTATTCTGTACCATTGGTCTACATGTCTGTTTTGGTGCCAATACCATGCTGTTTTTGTTACTATTGCTTTATGTATAATTTCAAGTCTGGTATAGTGATGCCACCTGCTTTGCTTCTTGCTAAAGATTGCTTTAGTTATTCTGGGTCTCTTATTTTTCTAGATGATTTTCATGACTCCTTTTATTTTTCTATGAGGAATGCTATTGGAATTTTTATTGGAATTGCATTAAATCTGTATAGTGATTTTGGTAGTATGGTCATTAGACAATATTACTTCTGCCTATCCAAGAACAAGGTAGATCTTTCCATCTTTCTAAGGTCTTCTATAATTTCTTTTTTTAGTGTTCTGTAGTGTTTCATTTTATGGGTCTTTCACATCTTTCATTATGTTTATTCCCAAGTATTTTATTTTTTTTCATGCTATTGTAAATGGGGTCTTGTTTTCCTTGTCAGAGGATTTGTCACTGATATGTAGAAATGCTTTTGATTTATGGGTGTTGATTTTGTATCCTGCTACTTTTCTGTATTCATTTATGAGTTCTGGAAGTTTTCTGGTGGAATTTTTTGGGTCTTCTAGGTATAGAATCATATTGTCAACAAATTGTGCTAATTTGAGTTCTACTTTACCTATCTGTGTCTTTTTGATTTCTTTCATCTCTCTTATTGTTCTGGCCAGTGTTTCAAGAACTATGTTAAATAGAAGTGGTGAAAGTGGGCATCCCTGTCTTGTTCCAGTTTTTTAGAGGAAATGCTTTCAGTTTTTCTTTATTTAGAATGATGTTGGCCTGTGGCTTAGCATAGATAGCTTTTACAATGTTGAGATATGTTTCTATTGTCCTTAGTTTTTCTAGTGTTTTTAACATGAAGGGGTGCTGTATTTTGTCGAATGTTTTTTCTTCATCTTTTGAAATAATAATATGGTTCTTATCTTTATGTCTATTGATGTAATGAATTACATTTATTGATTTCCTTATGGTGAATCAACCTTGCATACCTGGAATGAACCCCACTTGATCATGTTGTACTATCCTTTGGTATGTTTTTTGTATCCGATTTGCCAGAATTTTATTGCATTTTTGCATCTGTGTTCATTAGAGGTATTATTCTGAAGTTTTCTTTCTTTGATGTGTCTTTTCCTGGTTTTGGGATCAGGGTGATATTGGCCTCACAGAATGATTTTGGAAGTGATCCCTCTTTTTCTATTTCCTAAGATAAATTGAAGAGTATTGGTATTATTTCTTCTTTAAAAGTCTTGTAGAACTCAGCTGTGTATCCATCAGGTCCTGGACTTTTCTTGGTTGATAGGCTTCTGATGGTATCTTCTATAGCATCGCTTGAAATTGGTCTGTTTAAATTGTGTATATCATCCTGATTCAGTTGCGCAAATCATAAGACTCTAGAAATTTGTTGATGCCTTTGATATATTGTATTTTATTGGAGTACAAGTTTTCAAATAATTTCTAATTATCTTCTGTATTTCTGTAGTGTCTGTCACGATATTTTCTTTTTCATCATGTATATTAGTAATTTGAGTTGTCTATTTCCTTCTCTTTGTTAGCCTGGCTAAGGGTCTGTCAATTCTATTTATTTTTTCATAGAACCAGCTTTTTTTGTTTTTTCATTTTTTCAATTTTTTTTTGTTTCAATTTCATTGATTTCAGCTCTGATTTTAATTATTTCCTGTCTTCTACTGCTTTTGGTGTTGGATTGTTCTTTTTCTAGGGCTTTGAGATGTAATGTGAAGTCATTTATCTGTTGACTTTTTCTTCTTTTAGGAATAAACTCAATGCAATGAACTTTCCTCTTAGAACTGCCTTCATAGTGTCCCTGAGATTTCAATATGTTGTGTCTGTTTTCTCATTCACCTCTAAGAATTTTTTAATCGCCTCCTGATGTCTTCTGTGACCCATTGTTCACTCAGTATCATATTATTTATTCTCAGTGTTGGAGTAGATTTTATTTCATATTTTATCATTGATTTCTAATTTCATTCCATTATGGCCTGATAGAATTCAGAGTAGTATCTCTATTTTTATTTATATTTGCTGAGTTGTTTTGTGGCATAATCTATGGTCTATCTTAAAGGAGGATCCATGTGCTGCTGAGAACAAAGTGTATTCACTCATTGAATGATGAAATATTCTATATAATTCGGTTAAGTCTCAGTTGTTTATTGTATTTTTGAGTTCTATAGTTTATTTGTTCCACTTTGTTTGGAAGGTCTGTCCAGTGGCGAAAGGGGTATATTAAAGTCACCCAAAATTATTGTATTGTGGTCTATTTGACTCTTGAAATTGAGAAGAGTTTATTTGATGAACATGGATGCTCCATTGTTTGGGGCATATATATATTTATAATTGTTAAGTCTTGTTGGTGTATGGTTCACTTGAGCAGTATGTAATGTTCTTCTTTATCCCTTTGGATTGACTTTAGCTTGAAGTCTACTTTTATTTATTATGAGGATGGAAACCCCTGCTTGTTTCCTCAGTCCATGTTAGTGGTAGGATTTCTGCCAACTTTTTACTTTCAGCTTGTGGATGTCTTTTCTTTTTCTTTTTAAAAAATTTTTATTTATAGTAGTATGTATTACAGTTCATACTATACATATATAGCGTCTTTTTACACAAAACGGTTTGTATACAAAGTATATTCGCAGCATTCAAGTCTTCAATCATGCATTTAGAATAATGATATCTGTCTTATTCAACCACTTTTTCCCCAATTCCCCCCTTGCTCCCTTCCTTCCCCTCCCTTCACTTTGACCATTATAGTGTTCCTCTAATCCTCCTATGTACCCTGACCCAACAATACTGTGAACTGTCTTCCTTATATCAGAGGAAACATTTGGTATATGGGTTTTTGAGATTGACTGATTTCACTTAGCATTATATTCTCCAACTTCATCCATTTACCTGCAAATTTCATTATTTTATTCTCTTTTATTGCTGAGTAAAATTCCATTGTGTATATATACCACATTTTCTTTATCCATTCATCTACTCAGAGGACATCTAGGTTGGTTTCACAACCTAGCTATTGTGAATTGTGCTGCTATAAACATTGAAGTAGCTGTGTCACTGTAATATGCTGTTTTTAAGTCCTTTGGGAATAGACCCAGGAGTGGGATGGCTGGGTCATAGGGTGGTTCCATTCCCATTTTTCCAAGAAATCTCCATACTGCTTTGAGATGAGTCTCTTGGAGACAGCATATTGTTTTGTTTGGTTTGGGTTTTTTTTTTTTTTTTTTTTGGTCCAATCTGCTAGTCTATGTCTTTTGGTTGGTGTGGTTAGGCCATTAACATTCAGAATTATTATTGAGACATGATTTGTATTCCCAGCCATTTTTGTTTATTTTTGGTATTTAACTTTATGTGTTTTCTCCTCTGATTGGTTTTTCCTTTAGTGTAATATCTCCCTGTGCTAATTTTCATCATTGCTTTTTCATTTTCTCTTCATGGAATATTTTGCTGAGGATGTTCTGTAGTGCTGGCTTTCTAGTTGTAACTTCTTTTAACTTTTGTTTATCATGGAAGGTTTTTATTTTGTCCTCAAATCTAAAACTTAATTTAGCTGGGTATAAGATTTATGGTTGGCATGCATTTTCTTTCAGAGCTTGGTATATGTTGTTCCATGATCTCCTGGCTTTGAGTGTCTGAGTTAAAAAAATCTGCTATGATACAAATTGGTCTCCCCTGTAAGTGTTCTGATTCCTCTCTCTCGTGGCCTTTAAGATTTGATCCTTATTCTGTATGCTAGGCATTTTCATTATAATATATCTTGGTGTAAATCTGTTGTAATTTTGTACATTTGGTGTCCTGTCAGCCTCTTGTATTTTGTTTTCCAATTCCTTCTTCATACTTAGGAAATTTTCTGATTTTATCTCATTGAAGAGATTGTGCATTCCTTTGGTTTGAAACTATGTGCCTTCCTCTATCCCAATTACTCTTAGATTTGCTCTTTTGCTGCTGTCTCATAATTTTTGGATGTTCTGTTCATGGTTTCTTACTATCTTCACTGTGTGGTCAACTTTATTTTCATGATTATATACTTTGTCTTCATTACCTAATGTTCTTTCCTCCAGTTGATCTAGTCTGTTGGTGACGATTTCTATTGTGTTTTTATTTGGCTAATTGTTTCCATCTTTTCAAGGATTTATGACTTGTTTTTTTTTTTTTTTCAGAGTTTCTCTTTTTTGAAGTAATCTTTTACAACCTGTATTTTCTCTCTTATATCTTTGTTTTGGTGATCATTTTTTTTCCTGTATTTGCTCATCTAGGTCATTCTTTAATTTACAGATCATTTTAATTATGAACCTTCTGAACTCCTTCTCTGACATTTCATCAACTTCGCTGAGCATGGGTTCTGTTATTGTAGTATCCTGGTTGTTTGGGGCACTTTCCTCCCTTGTTTTTTCACATTGTCTATTTGCCTTCCTTTTATGCAGTGTGGATTCAAGATATTGCAATTTCTACCCTATATTCTTGTAATATCCGTGCAGGTTGTCTGTGCCTTATATTTTTGGGCTTTCAGACCATGCAGGTGTCCCTTGATGTATGCTAGTGCAACTAAAGGTGGTGTTGGCAATAGGGGAGGTAACTTGAGATAACAGTGAAGGTGCCCCAAGATGTATGCAATGTCTTCCAGAGATGGGGCTGAAAGGGCGGGCCTTACAATGTCTTTGGGATGCCTGCTCTGAGATGTAGCTGCTTTTAGGCCCTGTCTGTTGTCAAAAGTTAGGGGCTACATGGCATGGGGAAGACTATGGCTATATCTACAGTGTCTCAAGATGGAAGTGGGTTAGGCTTGTTCTCCCAGGTGTGGGTGAGGTAGCAGACTCTGGACCTACCCTGGGCCTGGGTCCTGCACAGTTTGGTGTGGGCCATACTGGTTGAGTCTGAATTCCTTCAGTGGGTCTGCTGGTCAGAAGAGGCTGTCCTCTGAGCGGAGGTCAGCAAGACTGTCCTAGGCCTCCTGAGATCTGCAGGTGTTGGCTGGTCTGACCTGGGCCTGCCTGCACTCTGGTGGAGGTTTGTGGGTCTGTCCTGGGCCTGGCTGCACTTGGGCAGAGGTCTATGGGGCTGTCCTGTGCCCATGTGTGCTCCGCGGGAGGTCAGTGGGGCTGACCTGGGCCTGGCCACACTAGGGCTGAGGTCGGTGGGACCGACCTGGGCCTGACCGCACTATGGCAAACTTCTATGGGACTGTTATATAAGTTAATGTGTGACCTCTGCTGATCCCAATATCAGCACCACTCTAAGGGATACCACTGAGCCCTACTTGTTTAATCACTTTAGAGCCAAGCATTGTTCTATTCAACAAGAATTTGTTACAGTTGTTCTTTACCATTCCTCAATTCAGTTATAAACCTATAATAATGTTCTGGAATAGGTCAAAAAATTAGTTGTTAAATTTAGTAAACTTACTATAACCTTAAGTGAAGGTAAAATAGGGAGGAAGAAAGATTTGCAAATAAGGTAAGGGAAAGAGAGGGAGGGAGAGAGAAAAAGATATACAAGAATGATTATATATCAAGGTAGAAAGGAGAAATAGATGAATGGTATGCATTTGAGTTAGTAGCAAATAATGCAAGAGAATGAGTAGGGGGTAAGAGAAACAAGTATAAACTATAGCTAGGATAACAAAAATAGGAAGATTGAGTCCAATCAATGCTTTAAAATATTAGATGAAATTCATTCAAAGTACAATGTTGGCTTCTGGGTTAACAACTGTTGTTCAAGTTCAAGAGTCGTTTTTATGATCAAAGTTGACATTAGAGTTGTATATAGTAAAGCCTGTCAAGGTGTGAAGGAGCCCCAATCAGGTAGATGGCTATTGCGGTTAGCTGGAAGCCATAAGTTCCACCCGATAATGATCATACATTAAGTATGCACATGACACACCTGTAAATGCACGTGACGCACCCACAAAGCTAAAGATATATAACCGGGGTGAAAGCGGTCAGAAGCGATTCATTCAGTCAGTCGGTCAGTCGGAAGAAGAGTTCAGGTCGGAGAAGAAACGTCGGAGAAGAAGAAAAGAGTCAGAGCAGCCAAAATGTAGTCAGAAGAAGAAATAAGAGTCAGAGCGGTTAAGAGTTCAGTCAGAAGAAGCTAGAGAAAGAAATGAGAAGCTAGAGAAAGAAAAACTAGAGAAAGACATTGACTAAGAAATGAGAATGAGAAAAAAGTTTAGCTAAGAAGAGAAGAAGAAATGAGAAAAGAGTTTTAAGAATAATAGATTCCTGCCACCGAATCTCCTCCCGCGGTATTTTGGCTGTACGTCAGGCAGCTACAAAATGGTGGCCCGTACGGGGAATTTGGTAGGCAGGTAAAAATAAGAAAACATAGCCTCCGACTCAGTTAAGATCACCAAATGTAAATAGAAGAAAGCTAAAATAGAGAGCACGGCGAAAAAGCCATGAAAAAGCACGGCGAAAAGCCTGCAGAGACAGAGAAAAGCCATGAGCTTTGGTGAAAAGCCATAAAAGCTGCAGAGAAAAGTCAGAAAAGCCATGAACTTTGGTGAAAAGCCATAAACTGCAGCTTGGCGGAAAAGCCATAAAGAGAGAAACTGCAGCTTGGCGAAAAGCCATAAAGAAAAAAAGCCATGCAGAGAAAAGCCATGAGCTTTGGCAAAAGCCATAAAGTAAAAGCTGCAGAGAAGAAAAAAAAAGAAAAAGCCATGAGCTTACAGAAAATCTGCAAAAGCCATCAAACTGCAGCTTGGCCAAAATGAAAATTCAATAAAGTCAAAGCTGCTCATGCAGTTGTGCTTAACTAAGTGTGTTAGCTGATTTGTTTACGCTATGAAAACTTGGCTTGTCAGCAGTAGGCTTGCCGCCTTAAAGCCGCAGCATCTCCTCAAAAAGGGCTCAAACATCCACTCTTTTAAAACAAAAGGTGAAAAGCCAGGTAGGGACAAGAAAATAAAATAGAGAAAATAGAGAAAATAAAATATAGAAAATAGAATTAAAGCACCTTTTAAACCAAAAGGGAGGAAATGAAGGAGCCCCAATCAGGGAGATGGCTATTGCGGTTAGCTGGAAGCCATAGTTCCACCTGATAATAATCATACATTAAGTATGCACATGACGCACCTGTAAATGCACGTGACGCACCCACAAAGCTAAAGGTATATAACCGGGTAAAAGTGGTCAGAAGCGATTCATTCAGTCAGTCGGTCAGTGGGAAGAAGAGTTCAGGTCGGAGAAGAAGAGTCGGAGAAGAAGAAAAGAGTCAGAGCGGCAGAATGTAGTCAGAAGAAGAAATAAGAGTCAGAGCAGTTAAGAGTTCAGTCAGAAGAAACTAGAGAAAGAAATGAGAAGCTAGAGGAAGAAAAACTAGAGAAAGACAGAGACTAAGAAATGAGAATGAGAAAAAGAGTTTAACTAAGAAGAGAAGAAGAAATGAGAAAAGAGTTTAAGAATAATAGATTCCTGCCACCGAATCTCCTCCCGCGGTATTGTCGCTGTACGTCAGGCAGCTACAAAATCACCAAATGTAAATAGAAGAAAGCTAAAATAGAGAGCACGGCGAAAAAGCCATGAAAAAGCACGGCGAAAAGCCTGCAGAGACAGAGAAAAGCCATGAGCTTTGGTGAAAAGCCATAAAAGCTGCAGAGAAAAGTCAGAAAAGCCATGAACTTTGGTGAAAAGCCATAAACTGCAGCTTGGCGGAAAAGCCATAAAGAGAGAAACTGCAGCTTGGCGAAAAGCCATAAAGAAAAAAAGCCATGCAGAGAAAAGCCATGAGCTTTGGCAAAAGCCATAAAGTAAAAGCTGCAGAGAAGAAAAAAAAAGAAAAAGCCATGAGCTTACAGAGAATCTGCAAAAGCCATCAAACTGCAGCTTGGCCAAAATGAAAATTCAATAAAGTCAAAGCTGCTCATGCAGTTGTGCTTAACTAAGTGCGTTAGCTGATTTGTTTACGCTATGAAAACTTGGCTTGTCAGCAGTAGGCTTGCCGCCTTAAAGCCGCAGCATCTCCTCAAAAAGGGCTCAAACATCCACTCTTTTAAAACAAAAGGTGAAAAGCCAGGTAGGGACAAGAAAATAAAATAGAGAAAATAGAGAAAATAAAATATAGAAAATAGAATTAAAGCACCTTTTAAACCAAAAGGGAGGAAATGAAGGAGCCCCAATCAGGGAGATGGCTATTGCGGTTAGCTGGAAGCCATAAGTTCCACCTGATAATAATCATACATTAAGTATGCACATGACACACCTGTAAATGCACGTGACGCACCCACAAAGCTAAAGGTATATAACCGGGTAAAAGTGGTCAGAAGCGATTCATTCAGTCAGTCGGTCAGTGGGAAGAAGAGTTCAGGTCGGAGAAGAAGAGTCGGAGAAGAAGAGAAAAGAGTCAGAGCGGCCAGAATGTAGTCAGAAGAAGAAATAAGAGTCAGAGCAGTTAAGAGTTCAGTTCAGAAGAAACTAGAGAAAGAAATGAGAAGCTAGAGAAAGAAAAACTAGAGAAAGACAGAGACTAAGAAATGAGAATGAGAAAAAAGTTTAGCTAAGAAGAGAAGAAGAAATGAGAAAAGAGTTTAAGAATAATAGATTCCTGCCACCGAATCTCCTCCCGCGGTATTGTCGCTGTACGTCAGGCAGCTACAAAGGTGAAGAAAATTCTTGTTGAATCTTGGTTTTGATTTTATTGTGGTTTGGACATTTAACAGTTGTCCGTCATCTTTGGCTGTGGCTGTCTTCCAAGTGTGGGTCACAGGAGCCAATTCCATAGCTGCTAAAACCTCCTACCAGCAGTGTCTAGTTTGTCAGCTCAGGGCCTGCAGCTGACTGCTTAAGAGGGTGCAGTGTGTGGCATGGCTGTTTCTGTCATGTGCAGGAGTTCAGGATGCAGGCTTTTACAGTGTCCCTATGATTATTGTGGGTCACCATCTACCTGCTCCCCTCTACTGGATCCTTTTAAATGTATTGAAGATCCCAGTGGCTGCTGTGAGTGTACGATATCTGTTTGTGTTTCCCATGGTGTTTTTACAGTGCAGAAATATTTCCCTGGTTGAAGCACTCCTGTGAGTACTGCACTGAAGCATCTC
>JAKELJ010000841.1:0-14077 GCA_025594165.1 Tamias sibiricus
ACAGACTCCTCTTCCATTTTTCTTTGGGTAGAGTGGCCAGGTGAAGATGGGCAGGAGGGCTGCAGAGTAAGCACAGGGGCTAGGGAGCCCTGGGCATCTCACCCTCCCACATGCTGCTGGCAGGGACGTGCTACAGGAGGGAGGCTCAGCGGTGGATGCAGCCATTGCGGGTCTGCTGTGTGTGGGGCTCATGAATGCTCATAGTATGGGCATCGGGGGTGGCCTGTTCTTCACCATCTACAACAGCACTACACGTGAGTACCTGGGGTGGGGGGAAAGTGAGTGGCAGGAGGTATCCATCTCAGGGTGGCTTTGGGATGGGAGTAGCATAGCTGGGTGGCCACTGGGTTCCCTCTTGGAGAGGGGTTGGGGTTGGTCTGGCTTGCCTACCAGCTTCTCTTTTCAGGAAAAGCTGAGATCATCAACGCCCGTGAGGTGGCCCCTAGGCTGGCCTATGCCAGCATGTTCAACAGCTCCAAGCAGTCTGAGGAAGGTAATCTGTCCCGTGGGCTTGGGGTGTGGATATAGAGCCAGGATGAGCCACTGGGAAGTTGTCTCACCTACATGAGCATGTCCTTGTTCAGGGCCAGGGGACAGCTCTGGCACCTCTCCCATCATTTCCTGGCCCCATGACACCCTCTCATAATGACTGGGTTAAACCATCATCATGAAGTATGGGAAGGACAGGTTCTTCTGTTATTTCTGCTCTCAGGCCCTATAGGGCCAGGCTGTGGTTATACATGGAAAGAATCATCATGGTTCGTGCTGTACTGGTGGGTTTTGCATCCAGGGATTCAACCAACTGTGGATGATGGAAAATATTTGAAAAAAAGAATTGGGTGTGTACTGAACATGTTTTGAACTTTTCTCCTTGTCATTATTCCCTAGACAATGCAGTATAACAACTATTTACATAGCATTTACATTTCATTAAGTACTATAATCAAGAGATTATTTAAAGTATACCTAAGGATATACATAGGTTATATGCAAATACAACATCATTTTATATAAGGGACTTGAGCATTCATGGATTTTGGTATCATTGGGGGGTCCTAGAACTAATCCCCCATGGATACCAAGAGGCAATTGCATTATTATAACAGCTCACATATTCAGGGTTCTCTTAGACCAGTACCTTGCTCAGTGATTTTCATTGATGAGTCCCTTGTATTGTCCCTGTACAATTGGGAGTGGGGTGAGGATGCTGGATCAATTATTGTTTTATAGTTAGGAATGCTGAGGCCCAGAGATGTCATATAAAATAACTGAGATCACATAGCTGGGAGATGGTAAAGAAGGATTTAACCCAGGCTGTCTAATCCTGGTTTTTAACAGGCATTCCATTCATTCATTAATTTATTAATTTGTGGGGATAGCCCTCTAGAATATGGGGCAAAGTCTCTCTTTTCTAACCTGGTCACAAGTGGAGAGGAGACTCCCAAACTCCACAGGCAGTTGAGGGGAAGCCAGTGCCCACCCCCAGGGGCACAATTCAAAGAAGGTAGAATGGGTTGGAGATAAGAAATTGGATTTAAAGAGCCAATCCCAAACCTCGCAGCCAAAGGGCAAATGTTTGTACTCTGATATGTAAAAAACAAAAAGAAATTGGATTTAAAAAGCATAAAAAACCCACAATAAGGTGGGTAGGGAGGGGAAGAATAGAATTTCAGAGGATTAGACAAAGGGAAATGAAAGGAATGGAGGTGGGAAAGGAACAGGAAAGACAGTGGAAAGAATCTGACATAACTTTCCTATGTCCATATAGGAATACACCATGGTGAATCCCATGATCATGTACGTCCATAAGACTGGGGCCCTAATTAGAATAAGATGTATTCCATGCTTGTATTATTATATAAAAATAGAATCCACTGTCATGTATAACTAAAAATAACCAATTAAAAAAAAAGAAGTTGGAGGGATGGAGGAGTGAGGTACCCTGGCCACAGCAAGGTCTGATGCCTCAGGGGGGTCCTAGATGGTATTCTTTGAGCAGCCTCTTTGGATTCCTCCATGACACAGGTAATCTTTGATTTTTTAATTTTCACTATAAGAAACTCAAATGTGTAGAAATGAAATTACTCTGCATATGGAAATGCTTGAATCTTATAGATTTAGTATCTTGCAGATACTAAATTGATTCATTGAGCCCCTCTTACAGTGTCGGGCAGTGTTGCCAAAGCTGGGGTAAAATGCAAAGACAAAAAATGCACTGTAGCCTGGGAAGACTGAGTGATCCAGGTGGAAGGAGAAGGCGTAGAGCCCTGCAGGGAGCCAGGGAGGTTTCCAAAAGACCCAGGAGGAGGAGGAGGAGGACAGGGGCTCCAAGAGGATGGCCTAGGTTGTGTAGGACTTCACAGGTCACTGTAAAGCCCCTCTCTTGTCTAAGTAAGGTGGGAGGCCCTTGAGTATCTGCATGCAAGAGAACAGATCTGGCTAATGGTTAATGGGACTGCATGACTGCTGTATAAGGAGCAGGAAGCCAGCAGGGACCTGTTAGGGAGTCATTTCAATAATCCAGGGAGACTGGAGGATGGTTGGTCATGGTTGGTGCTAAATACTCCTGGAAGATGGGGGTCTGTGATTTGCTGACAGTTTGAGTGGAATGCACAAGCAGAGAGTCCTGGATGACCCCAGAGTCTTTGGTCTGTACCTGGATGGACAGGGTGGCCCTAACAGAAACAAGCAGGGCTGTTGGGGAGTAGGTTTAATTAGATGCTCAGCAGCACAGTGTGTTAAGTTTGATATGCCAATTTTGAGTGGGCAGGTGGACTGACACTCAGGGGAACATCCAGGCCAGAGGGTAAATTTGGGAGTTGTCAACACAAGTGGAACCTGAAGCCCAGAACTGGGGGACATCACCAAGAGGGAAAGGAGAGATGGCAGAAGACAGGGCAACAGACAGAGGGGACCAGGAAAGCAAGGAAGGCCTGATACAGGGGTGGCTGGGGAGGAAAGAGTGATGATCCCAAGTAAGAGTGATGTGCTGGGTCTGGCAGCATGGGGGTCACCTGTGAGCTTGGCAAGCAGGGTGACATAAGAGCCCTGATTGGCCTGAGGTCAGAAGAGGCCTTCTTTTTTTTTTTTTTTTTTTTTTTTTTTTTGGTATTGGGGATTGACCATGGGGACACTTGATCACTGAGCCACATCTCCAGCCCTTTTTTGTATGTTATTTAGAGACAGGGTCTCACACTGAGTTGCTTAGTGCCTTGCTGTTGCTGAGGCTGGCTTTGAACTCACGATTCTCCTGTCTCAGCCTCCCAAGCCACTGGGATTACAGGCGTGTGCCACCATGCCCGGCTTTTAAAAGAGGACTTCTTTTTTTAAAGGTGGGAAGAATTGTGTGCTGGGTATCAGATCTTTGGAGATGTGCAATTTCTAGATCATAGCAACCTGGCTCTTGGAGACTTTGGGGTAAGAGAGGCAGTTCTAGAGCTGCAGCTGCCAAGCCTGGGCATAACAAAAATGACTTCTGTTGCCTCAGTGGTAAAATTTGGAGGGTGCCTGGGTGAGCAGGAGGCCATGGCTGTGCCTTTCTGGGCAAAGCTGTCAGTGACCGGATTTGGGTGTAGCACGAAGGTGGGTATTGGGGCTCGTGGGGAATGAAGCTCAGGGGTCTGTTTCTAATTGACTCCTGGGTTCCTTGAAGGTCATACCTGGAAGGCAAGGCCCCTTATCGTCAGATGGTAAAACCGAGGCCCAGAAAAGGGAGAAGGCAGAGATTCGGTCTCAGGAGAGTAGAAAAAAGGAAAGAGAGCCCTTTTCTTGGGACTAACTCAGCCTTGAGGGTGACCTGGGCTTGAGCTGAGGGCAAGCAGGACCTGATTTTACTTTGACACGTTCTAGTGGATCCCAGGAGTCTTAAGGAACAAGAAGTCTTGTGGCTGGGGATTGTGTGGACTGAAGTCTCACTGTGCAACTATAAGCCTGGCACAGAACTTCAGACATGGAGGCAATGTGGGGATAGACGTCTAATGTTGGGACAGCAAAACAGCACATGTGCCACCAGCTCCCTATTCTGTGCCCTACCAGCCATCCCTATTCGATCTGCACTCTTCCCTATAGAACCCAGATATGATCCTAAATATCCCTTTCCTTGGGCTGGGGGTATAGCTTAGTGCTAAAGTGCTTGCCTAGCATGTGTGAGGTGCTGGGTTTGATATTTGATACCTAGCAACACACACACACACACACACACACACACACACACACACACACCTTTCCTTCTAAACCTTATTAGCTCTATCTGTAAAATGGGTTAGGGAAAATACTTGGGATGCTGCCTTTCAGAGACCCCAGTGTCCTCTCCTTGGGGGTCACTAACCATGTCTCTCTCTCTTTCTTCTCAGGAGGGCTGTCAGTGGCAGTTCCTGGTGAGATCAGGGGCTATGAGCTGGCACACCAACGGCATGGCCGGCTGCCCTGGGATCGCCTCTTTCAGCCCAGCATCCAACTGGCCCGCTATGGCTTCCCTGTGGGCAAGGGCTTGGCAGCAGCCCTGGACAGAAAACGGGATATCATTGAGCAGACTCCTGCTCTGTGGTATGTCTGCAGGTGTGGGCCTGCCTGGGGCAGAGGCAGGGCAGGCAGGGCCCAAGGTTCCTGCAGACTGGGAGGGGCTGGTGGAGCTGTGCATCTCAGGACTTGCAACTGGGGAGGGGGCACTAGAGTTGAGAAGATGCAAACCCTTCCCACTGTGCGTGGGGACCCATTCCAATCTTGTTTTGAGGACCCTAGTGAAAACTGTGGTTGACCACGTGACCTGAATGGTGTGGGATACTAGGAGCTCTGAGCAACAGGGCCAGCCTCCCACCTGTGCACAGGTGCTGCTCGTTCTTTGTTCTCTTTCCCCTGAGAACAAAGAGAACCAGGCAGGTGGAGGAGTGGGTCTGGCTGAATCTGCCACACTGGCTGCCTCACTTGAGTTCCCCTTGCTCCAGCAAGATTTTCTGCCGGGATGGGAAAGTACTTCGGGAGGGAGAGAAAGTGACCATGCCACAGTTGGCCGACACGTACCAGGCGCTGGCTCGAGAAGGTGCCCAGGCTTTCTACAATGGGAGCCTCACAGCCCAGATCGTGAAGGACATCCAGGCGGTTGGTAAGTGGGCAACCTTGGAGGCCTGAGTGAAGAACCCCATTGTAGGAACCTTGACCTGAGGCCCAGATCCTGAGGCTTCCTCATGGCACCAGATTCTCAGGGGGTCCTTGGCAGGTAGGGTCAGCAACAGGGCCATGTACGTCCACAGCTCTTTGTTTGGTCAGAGAGACCATGCAGACAGAAGAGAAAGCCCTTCATGGGCTTAATGCAGTTGTAGGCAGGAGCTGGGGATGCCAGACTGAGGATCTAGGAGGACTTCCTGTAAGAGGTGGCAGCTGACCTGCAGGTGGCTTTGTCAGGCAGAAAGAGGAAGGGATTCCTGCAAAGGGAATGAGCTAAGTCCTAGAGAGAGGCAGTTTTGATTCACCAGGAAAGGTCATAAGGGCTAAGGGTGGGCTTGTCAGAAAAGTGTTGGAGGGGCTTTGTGGGGCAGGATGTGAGTGCTCAGTTATGGCCTTTTTCATGTTATTTTTGTCTGTGTTTCATGGAGGAGGTTGATTAACATGTCGACCTTTACTACTAATGCCAGAAATTAGCCTGTAAATACTCTATTTGGAGCCAGTTCCCTGGGGAATTAGGAGCCTCCATCTACCCATTCATCAAGAGAGGAGGGGTCCAGCATGGAGGATGATGGGAACAGACATTCTCCACTTGGAAAAGACCCTTTGTAGAAAGGGGAGAAGGTGGGGGCTAGGGCTGTAGCTCAGGGGCAGAGCACTTGCCTAGTATGTGTGAGGCACTGAGTTCGATCCTCAGCACCACATAAACAATTAAAAAAAAGAGAGAGAGAGAGAGGTATTGTGCCCACCTACAACTAAAAAACAAATGTAAAAAAAAAAAAAAGAAAGAAAGAAAGGAGAGAAGGTGGGCCAAGAGGCCAGTGAGTCAAGCAGATTGAGAGTAGTGGTTCTAGACCTGAATGTGGGTGGTGAGTACCATTAGGAAGAATAGAGGACCTGGGTCCCTGAAGAATGGGCAGGACTCTCAACTTGATGGTCCTGTGGCTCCTCCCTCCACCATGGTGCAACTCCATCCTTCTGCCCAATGGTGCCACCCAATACCCCCATTTGCAGCCTTGCTCCCCCCATCCCCACCACGGTGCAGCCCCATCCCTGTGTCTACCCCTTTGCAGGGGGCATCATGACAGTTGAGGACCTGAACAACTACCGCGCAGAACTGATCGAGCACCCGCTGAACATCAGCCTTGGGAACTCGATATTGTATGTGCCCAGTGCCCCACTCAGTGGGCCTGTGCTGGTTCTCATCCTCAACATCCTCAAAGGTAAGCAGAACCTCCACAGCTTTACTGAAGGGCTCCACAACACTGCCTCTTCCTCCCTGAACTCCATCCCTGCTGCATCTTCTGCCAGCGCCACCCCAACCTGCTACTAAGTGCATGGCTCACCCTCTCCTGCAGGATGCCGTGTGGGGTGACCAGGGCTATCCATGATGGGCACAGCTGAAGGGCGGGAGGAGGAGGGAAGAGAGGAATTTAGGGCAGAGGAGCCTCGCCCAGAGGGTTCAGCTGGTAAATCTAAGTGATCATCTGTGACTTTGGAGACCTTGAGCCTCTGCTGGATGTGTGAGGCCCAGGCCGGGCAGTGGGTGGGGAGCTTGCCTTATAACAGCTTTCTGAAGTGGCCACTGATGTTGGCTATTAAATGTCCCTTAGTAGAGGTGGGAAACATGGCTTAGGGAGATATTAATCCTTTGAACATCTCCATGCCCCTGGGGCCTACCAACATATGCGCCTGGCTCTGACTGACCAACTAGGGTATAACTTCTCTTGGGCAAGTGTGGAGACCCCTGAACAGAAGAGCCTGACATACCACCGCATTGTGGAGGCCTTCCGGTTTGCCTATGCCAAGAGGACCCTGCTTGGAGACCCCAAGTTTGTTGATATGACTAAGGTAAGGGGCTGGCCTGTAATGGGCAGGGGTCTTGCCATAGAGGAATCAGGTGAGCTTCCTGGGGCACCCCAGCCTCTTGCATGGTTTCTGAATCCACTCCTCCCACAGACTTTGATTGTGGGCCTATTGTGTCCTGGGATTGGTTATCCCAAGCCCCCCAACTTCTGCTCCATGGAGTGCAGAGTGTGGGGGGGGGGGGCTGGGAAACAGACTTGACAAATTAGCAGCCCCTCTCTTAGCTAAGCTCCTAATTCAAGGGCTTTTGCACATGCTGTGCCCTAGGCTTGGAAGATTCTGGAGTGGTCAATGCTGAGGTAAGGAATGTAAGGGGGCATTGCAGCTCTTAGGAATAAGAAGGATGTACGAGAGAGGTCAGGAACTAATGTAATGCTTTTCTGATCTCCATGCCACACCTGGCCTCACCTGGCCCCCTCATTTGCCAGGTGCCTCTGTTCCATCCTGGGCCTCTCCTGGGATCCCTGTCATGTCCCTTCCTGCCAAAGGCCCTCACATTCCTCCTTACCTACTTGGATCCCCTGCATTCGGGTTGGCCTTGCAGATCCCCTCACACTGACCAGGAGGGGACTCAGTTTTCCCTAGTGTCATCTCTTCCCCAGTGAACATTCTGTACTACACACACCCTGCAACTGTCACTGCCACCACAACCAGTGACCTGGCATTTTATCTCTCTGAGAGGACAGAAGTCATCCCGTCCTTCCTTCCTTTGCCTTCCCTCCTGGCTAATGCTGGCCCTTCTGTCCACTTGCTCGTTCAGGGCACCATTTCCCTTAAGGCAAACTTGGCTGGGCCCATCCTTTCTTCCTTCATTTTAATTTATTTATTTTTAAAATATTTCATTTTAGTAGGCTGGCACGGTGGTGCACACCTGTAATCCCAGCACTTGGGAGGCTGAGGCAGGAGGATCGCCAGTTCAAAGCCAGCCTCAGCAATGGCAAGGCACTTAGCAACTCAGTGAGACCCTGTCTCAAATAAAATACAAAAAGGGGCAGAGGATGTGGCCCAGTGGTCGAGTGCTCCTGAGTTCAATCCTTGGTAAAAAAAAAAAAAAAAATTCATTTTAGTTGGACACAATACCTTTATTTTATTTTTATGTGGTGCTGAGGATTGAACCCAGCACCCAGCACGTGCTAGGTGAGCGCTCTACCACTGAACCACAACCCCAGCCCCTTAATTTATTTTTTTATATGTTTGTTTTACGATCCCAGGGATTGAACCCAGGGCCTCGAATGTGGTAGGCAAGCATTGTACCATGGACTCACACTATGGAGCCATGTCCCCAGTCCATCTCCTCTCCTTCAGGCCCTGCCCTTCACTGGTCCATCCCTACACCCCTACGTCTACAGATTAAGCCTCATTTTCCTCTTTGGCTCCTCATGGTAGCATCTCACACAGTTCACCTCTTTCTTTCACTTTGCAAATGTTATACCTACACAGTGAAAAAAAAAAAAAAAAAGAAATTGGGAGTCGGTGGTAGAGCATTTGCCTAGTACTGTGTGAGGCTCTGGGCTCAATCCCCAGCATCACCACCACAAACAAAAAACAAACAAACAAACAAACAAAACCCAGAGTAAATGTATACCTGTTTTCTTTCCCTTGATCTCCCAGATGTGGATATTCTGCTCTATTTTTTGTCTTCTTTCCCCCACCTCCCACCCCCCACTCTCCATATTCATGTTTTTTTTTCTGAGTGATTAAACATGGGTTGCCTATGTCATACTTTAGGTTATCGCCTAAGAGTGAGGATTTCTACATACTGTGGCAGCCAGAAACCTGACATGGAGGCCACATAACCTATTAGCAGCCCACATCAGAACTTCCCTGGGGGTCTCATTGTCTTAGGTCCAGGATCCATTAAGTCATGTGCAATTTGGCCATGATGTCTCTCCAGTCTCTCAACCTACAAGAGACCCCCTTGGTTGATTTGTTCATAAAGCCTGGGGCAATTATCTCAAAGCATGTCCCATATCCCAAATTTGTCTGTTTCCACAGGAGTAGATTTGGGCTGAACATCTTTCCCTTGCATTGGTCAGTTAATGCACGGGGGTTGCCCAAACCCTCTTGAGGCATTTTCCTTGCTCTGCTTCCAGGGGCCCTTCCTCCCTGTCTTCCCCTCCATCTCCTCTTCTCTACTCTTCTCTGTCTACCTTAATCCCACTTTGGGGACCTTGGCCAGGCTATCATGGCTTTGAACAGATGCCTGGTGCCAACTTGGTGTTTCTCTCTCAGTCTGACCTTGCCCATGAACTCTACACACCAGTGCTCATGGGTCCACCCACCTGAGTCATGCTCTTCAGTGTTTTGATGGACATGTGTCCAAAATCAAGCCCTGATTAGTCCCTGACCTGCCCTTTCTGCAGTGTTTATCTCCCCAGTTAATGGCCACTCTGGGCCAAAGACCTCAAGGTCATCCTCTCTTCTTTCTCATGGTGGGGTGGGAGGTGAGTTACATCTCTCTCTCCTAGTTGTTTATAGCCTCTCCTTATCTCCCATGTGGCCAGCAGAGGGACCCTGTGAAAATGCCCCCTCGCATGCTCACTCCTCTGCCCCAATTCTGAGTGACTCAGACCAAAAAGCCAGTCAGTTCTTATTGGACCTGTGAGGCCCTGTGGAAACCCCTGGGGCCCTGGCACTGTATCTTTAATCTCTTCACCCCTGGTGCCTTCATTCAGAGGCCTGCCTGCCACTTTGCCTCAGGGACTTTGCCTGTTCTGGGCTCTGTTCAGATGTCACTCCCTCTAAGAAGCCCTCTCTGACCATTCTTCCTATACCTCACCCTTCTCCATTTACCTTATCTGGCTTCTTATTTCTGGCACTTTCCATGCCTGCTATCGTTTTTGAACTGCAGGGACCTATGGTGTCTGTTCCTTGCTGATTCCTCAGTTCTGGGCGTATAGTACAACTCCATAAATACTTGCATTAATGATGGAATGTGGCAAGAATCTGGAGACTTGGGGGATGGACAGGCAGACAGACATCCAGAATTGTTGGAATGCAACAAAGACAAGCTAGAGAGCCGATGAGATGGGTCGCGTGGGATGCTGGGCCTATTGCCTGGGCCCTGGGGAGCCCCAGAGGGTTTAGGGTACAGACTACTTAGGTTAGATCTGTGCTTGGGCTTCCTAAGATCTGCGAGGACAATCCTATGTCCTGTACCCTGCCCTCCCTTCCCACCCTCTCAGGTCAGCTCTGGGTCTCTGACAGGTGATCCACAACATGACCTCCGAGTTCTTCGCTAACCAGCTCCGAGCCCGTATCTCTGATGACACAACTCATCCAGTCTCCTACTATGAGCCTGAATTCTACACTCCTGATGATGGAGGCACTGCTCACTTGTCTGTGGTCTCAGAGGATGGCAGTGCTGTGTCTGCCACTAGCACCATCAACCTCTAGTAGGGGCTGTGGGGCTATAAGGAGGGGCAGAGCTTGGGTGGGGATTGAGCCAGGGGCTGCCTGTATATCCCATAATTGGGACTCCCACTTTCATATTGGGAAATAGAGACCCCACCTGGTGGCATGCCCCAGCTGGGCCTCATAGGGAGCAAGCTTGGGCTGGGGTGGGTGGGTGGGAACCTGGCAGGGCCTGGCCAGGCTGGGCATAGCTATCTGACCTGGCCCATTGGCAGCTTTGGCTCCAAGGTCCTTTCTCCAGTCAGTGGCATCCTGTTCAACAATGAGATGGATGACTTCAGTTCCCCCAACTTCATCAACCAGTTTGGGGTGCCTCCCTCACCAGCCAACTTCATCAAGCCTGGTACAGGGAGGAGATCCTGGGGCAGGGGATTTAGGTTGGGAGGGAGTTGGTGTCCTGGACACCATCTGACCAGTATATCTGTCCCCTCCTGTGGGCCACAGGGAAGCAGCCACTCTCATCTATGTGTCCATCTATCATCGTGGATCAGGATGGCAAGGTCCAGATGGTGGTGGGAGCCTCTGGGGGCACACAAATTACCACGGCCACTGCATTGGTATGTGCCACCTACTCACCCTCCCTAACCCTGTGCCTGGCCCAAGCTGACATTTTACCACTCCCCCCACCCCCAGGCCATCATCCACAGCCTGTGGTTTGGCTATGATGTGAAGCGGGCTGTGGAGGAACCCCGGTTGCACAATCAGCTTCTGCCCAACACCACAACGCTGGAGAAAGACATTGATCAGGTGGGCTGGGGGGTTCGGGAAATTGAGTCACTATGTGGGATCACAGGGCATTCTGGGCTGGAGGCCTGCATCTTCTGAGTGGACAATGGTGGGTGTCCTCTGCCCAGGGCAGATGGTCCTCACACCTGCTACCTGGGTCAACCTGAGCTCTTATGTAATAAGAGCCAAGCCACCTGTCCTAACAAGCCCTCATAGGCTGAGGTATCCCCAACTTGCTCTTCCTGGTCACTTGGCTGGAAATGGCACCATCTGGCCCTGTGAGGCCCATGACCACACAGGAGTGGTTCAGATAACATCTGGGACCCCGATGAGGTCTCCCTCTCCCTCTTCTCCACAGGCGGTGGCTGCAGGGTTGAAAACCCGGAACCACAAAACCGAAGTCACTTCCACCTTCATTGCTGTGGTCCAGGCCATTGTCCGCACAGCCAGTGGCTGGGCAGCAGCTTCAGACTCCAGAAAAGGCGGGGTGCCAGCCGGCTACTAAGTGCTTGAGATGGCAAGACTGACCAGCAACCCAGGAACAAGATATTCACCAGAGCCAAGAGTGGAACTTTGGGGGATGTACTCTCCCTATATGTGGCAGAGCAATGTAATAAATGGGGGCTCTGTGCCAGGCTGTGGGCAGGCAGCCTTACTGGCCGGACTCCCCACTCCCTGGGCCTCAGTGTCTTGTGTGTGAAAATGGAGCCATCTAGCTGGAGGAGAATGAAGAGACAGGATCTCGAGGTCTTTGCACTGCAGGTGCTATAATGAACCTCAGCTGTTTTTTTGTTTGTTTTTCTTTCAGTACTAGGAATTGAACCCAAGGCTGTTCTACTGCTGAGCTGCAATCTCAGCCTTTTAAAATTAATTTTTTGAAGTGCTGGGAATTGAACACAAAGGCACTCTGCCACTATGTTATATCCCAAGTCTTTTTTTTTTTTCTTTTTAATATTTATTTATTTGCTTTAGTTGTACACAATGCATTTATTTTTACGTGGTGCTGAGGATCGAACCCGGGCCGCGCATGTGCGAGGCGAGCGCTCTACCGCTGAGCCACAACCCCAGCCCCCCAAGTCTGTTTTTAATTTTGTTTTGAGACGGGGTGTAATTTACTCAGGCTGGCCAGGAATTTATGATCCTCCTGCCTCAGCCTCAGCCTCTGGGTAGCTGGGATTACAGCTGTGTGCCACTGTGCCTAGTAGCCTGTTTTTTTAGTAGGAGGAGAACCCGGTGGGTGGGTAAGTGGGTGAGCAAGGGGCAGACCCTTATCAAGCACTCTTTTCCCATTATGAGCCCCCAGGATTAGGAGGCTATTCGGTCCCTTCCCTGGGGCGGGGCAGTGGGGAGCAACACTTCCTAGTATTGACCACGAGGGGGAGCCCTGGTTCTGACATCAACTTGGGCAGAGGGCCCCGCAGCAAATAGGAGTGTGGGTTCTTTCTCTTCAAACTCTAATGTGTCTGGGCTCACCCTGCCCAGGACTACTAGGAGGTGAAACTCAGACCTGAGGAGCAGGGCAAGAAACTGAGGACTGGGCAAGAAACTGAAACAAAACTTCTTGGTCAGAGCCATGCCCAGGGTCACTTTTCAATTACAACCCAGAGTCAAACCCAAGCTTGTGATCAGCTCCAGAAAAGGCTCAGTTCTCTGGGAATGGCAAGCTGGAGGAGACCCACAGGTCCCTCAGGGGAATGTGGCCCAGAGAAGGTGGGTGTGGATGGCCACTACTAGGCACAGCATCCCTCCCCAGGGTCCAGCCCCTCCAGCCGTCTCAAGGTCTTTTGATTCGTCCTTCATACAGTTGTAACCCTGTAGGTGAGGAGCTGGTGAAGGCTCCTGGAGATGGGCTGGGAAGGGAGTCACAGCCTGAAAACCAGATATAACCCCAATCTGTGAGCCCAAGTAGGGGGGCCCTGAGGGCAGGGGCACAGGGACTGGAAGAGGGACCAGGGTAAGCTACGTCTGGGCTCTTCTTTAGGGCTGGAAAACTTAGTGTTTCCAAAATGCCCACTTGAAAGTGGGGTTTTGTGCTTGCAGGGTACATTCTAGGTCTGTGACTGAGCCTTAGAGGGTTTTTATCTCTGGGGATCACTGGGAAAGAGACGGAGGCTGGGTGATCAGGTATGGCAGTCACCCCTCAATCCTTATTTTAGTCTGAAAGGAAAAGCTATCACCCCATTTTCAGGGGAAAAGACTGAGGCCTGAGGGGTAGGCCTTGCTCAAGGTTGCCCAGCCAAGAGGGAGCTGGGAGGCTGTCATGAAACTCCCTGAGCCGTAACATGCTGGTGGCATGCCCAGGTTCTCCAAGCCCATGGGCTTACCCCAGGGCTACTTTGGGGTCTGATTCTCCTCTCTTCCCTATCGTCTCTTCCCCTGTCATATCCTGGATAAGGACACTCAGGGCCCATCCCAGCTGAGGCTCCCCAGCTGAGTCCCTGGCCAGGCCCAGCAGGACGACAGACCCTTTCCCTGAGTCTTTGCTCTGGCTGTCTCCACACTCTGGCGTCTGCCTAACCAGGATGGCTGGGGAGAGAAGGGGGGATGCCTCACCCCTTGACCCTGCTGTCCTTGTTGTTCTGTTCCCCATGCTGGTCTCTGAGGACTGTGGCGGGTGGGTGGGCTGGCTCCCACCCAGGAATGTACTTTGATTCCCAATTGAGCAATGTCACTGCAGCGTGGAGGTCATCTGGGGTGGGACGAGGCTCCCACAGCCCACCCCTCCTTGAGGCAGCTGTGGGAACAGACCTACAGGAAGCAGCCACTCTGGCCGAGGCTGACCAGGGGCTCTGGACACAGTGGGGCTGGTAGGCTGTGACCTATGCAGACATTGTCCTTCTCTGGGCCTCATTTCTTGGCTACACCGGAAGGTGGGCTCTGATTCCATGTGTTCAGATGGAAAGAGAGAGGG
>JAKELJ010000842.1:0-14069 GCA_025594165.1 Tamias sibiricus
AGTGCTCTATCTGATGTGCATGTATTAAATATTTGTTCCCAATTAGTTGGCTCTCTATTCACCTCACTGATTGTTTCTTTTGCTGAGAAGAAGCTTTTCAGTTTAAATCTATCCCATTCATTAATTCTTGGTAATAGTTCTTGTGCTACAGGATTCTTATTAAGGAACTTGGGGCCTAATCTGACATGTTGGAAATTGGAGCTTACTTTTTCTTCTATTAGGCGTATTGTCTCTGGTCTAATTCCTAGGTCCTTGATCCACTTTGAATTGAATTTTGTGCATGGTGAGAGACAAGGGTTTAATTTCATTTTGTTGCGTATGGATTTCCAGTTTTCCCAGCACCATTTGTTGAAGAGGCTATCCTTTCTCCACTGTACATTTTTGGCACCTTTGTCTAATATAAGATAGCTGAAATTATATGTATTAGTCTCTGTGTCCTCAATTCTGTACCATTGGTCCACCAGTCTGTTTTGGTGCCAATACCATGCTGTTTTTGTTACTATTGCTCTATAGTATAATTTAAAGTCCGGTATGGTGATGCCCCCTGCTTCACTTTTCTTGCACAGGATTGCTTTGGCTATTCTGGGTCTCTTATTTCTCCAGATGAATTTCATGACTGCTTTTTCTATTTCTTTGAAGAATGACATTGGGATTTTGATTGGAATTGCATTAAATCTGTATAATGTTTTTGGTAGTATGGACATTTTGACAATATTGATTCTACCTATCCAAGAGCAAGGTAGGTCTTTCCATCTTCTGAGTTCTTCTATGATTTCTTTCTTTAGTGTTCTATAATTTTCCTTATAGAGCTCTTTCACCTCTTTCGTTAAGTTGATTCCCAGGTATTTTATTTTTTTTGATGCTATTGTAAATGGCGTAGTTTTCATCATTTCCCTTTCAGAGGCTTTGTCACTGATGTACAAAAATGCCTTTGACTTATGGGTATTGATTTTGTATCCTGCTACTTTGCCAAATTCATTTACTAGTTGTAAAAGTTTTCTGGTAGAGTTTTTTGGGTCTTCTAGGTAGATTATCATGTCATCAGCAAATAGTGCTAATTTGAGCTCTTCTTTTCCTATCTGGATCCCTTTAATTTCTTTCATCTGTCTAATTGCTCTGGCCAGAGTTTCCAGTACTATGTTAAATAGCAGTGGTGAGAGGGGGCATCCCTGTCTTGTTCCAGTTTTTAGAGGGAATGCTTTCAATTTTTCTCCATTTAAGATAATGTTAGCTCTGGGCCTTGCATAAATAGCTTTTATAATGTTGAGATATGTACCTGATATTCCTAGTTTTTCCAGTGTTTTGAACATAAAGAGGTGCTGTATTTTGTCAAATGCTTTTTCTGCATCTATTGAGATAATCATATGATTTTTATCTTTAAGTCTATTGATGTGATGTATTATGTTTATTGATTTCCGAATGTTGAACCAGCCTTGCATCCCTGGAATAAACCCCACTTGATCATGGTGCACTATCTTTTTGATATGTTTTTGTATCCGATTTGCCAGAATTTTGTTGAGGATTTTTGCATCAATGTTCATTAAGGATATTGGCCTAAAGTTTTCTTTTTTGGATGTGTCTTTGCCTGGCTTTGGAATTAATGTAATATTGGCCTCATAGAAAGAGTCTGGAAGAGCTCCCTCTTTTTTTATTTCTTGAAATAGTTTGAAGAGCATTGGTATTAGTTCTTCTTTGAAAGTCTTGTAGAACTCTGCTGTAAACCCATCAGGTCCTGGACTTTTCCTTGTTGGTAGCTTTTTGATGACATCTTCTATTTCTTTGCTTGTAATCGATCTGTTTAAATTGTGTATAGCGTCCAGATCCAGTTTAGGCAAATCATAGGACTCTAGAAATCTGTCAATGCATTCAGCATTTTCTGTTTTATTAGAGTACAAGTTTTCAAAGTAATTTCTAATTATTTTCTGTATATCTGAGGTGTTTGTTGTGATATTCCCTTTTTCATCACAAATGTTAGTGATTTGAGTTTTTTCTCTTCTTCTTTTCATTAGCATCGCTAAGGGTCTGTCAATTTTGTTTATTTTTTCAAAGAACCAACTTTTAGTTTTGTCAATTCTTTGAATTGTTTCCTTAGTCTCAATTTCATTAATTTCTGCTCTGATTTTAATTATTTCCTGTCTTCTGCTGCTCTTGGTGTTGATCTGTTCTTCTTTTTCTAGTGCTTGGAGGTGTGATGTTAAGTCGTTTATTTGTTGGTTTTTCTTCCTTTTAAAGAATGAACTCAGTGCAATGAATTTTCCTCTTATTACTGCCTTCATAGTGTCCCAGAGATTTCTATATGATGTATCTGTGTTCTCATTTACCTCTAGGAATTTTTTAATCTCCTCTTTGATGTCTTCTTCAACCCCTTGTTCATTCAGTAGCATGTTGTTTAGCTTCCAGTTGATGGAGTAGTTTTTCTTATTCCTTATTTTGTCGTTGATTTCCAATTTCATCCCTTTATGATCCGATAGCATGCAGGGTAGTATCTCTATTTTTTATATTTGCTGAGAGTTGCCTTGTGACATAATATATGGTCTATTTTGGAGAAGGAGCCATGTACTGCTGAGAAAAATGTGTATTCATTTACTGAGGGATAAAATATTCTATATATGTGTGTTAGGTCTAAGTTATTAATTGTTTTAAGGAGGCCTAAAGTTTCTTTGTTTAGCTTTTGTTTGGATGATCTATCCATTGGTGAGAGAGGTGTGTTGAAGTCCCTGAGGATAATTGTGTTGTGGTCTATTTTACTCTTGAACTTGAGAAGTGTTTGTTTGATGAATGTAGGTGCTCCATTATTTGGGGCATATAGATTTATGATTGTTATATCCTGTTGATGAATGGTTCCCTTAAGTAGTAAGAAATATCCATCTTTGTCCCTTTTGATTAACTTTGGCTTGAAGTCTACCTTATTTGAAATGAGAATGGAAACCCCTGCTTGCTTCCGCAGGCCATGTGAGTGATAAGACTTTTCCCAGCCTTTTACCTTCAGTCTATTGATGTCTTTTTCTATGAGGTGTGTTTCTTGGAGACAGCAGATTGTTGGGTCATTTCTTTTAATCCATTCAGATAATCTGTGTCTTTTGAATGGTGAGTTTAGGCCGTTAACATTCAGGGTTATTATTGAGATGTGATTTTTATTCCCATCCATTTTTATTTGTATGATGATCTTTAGCTTGATTAGGTTTCTCTTCTGATTGGTATTTCCCTTAGTTTAATATCTCCCTTTGTTGATTTTCATTGTTATTTTTCTCTTCTTCTTCATGAAAAATTTTGCCCAGGATGTTCAGAAGTGCTGGCTTTCGAGATGTGAAATCTTTTAACTTTTGCTTGTCGTGGAAGGTTTTTATTTCATCTTCAAATCTAAAGCTCAATTTTGCTGGATATAAGATTCTTGGTTGACATCCCTTTTCTTTCAGAGCTTGAAATATGCTATTCCAGGATCTTCTTGCTTTTAAGGTCTGGGTAGAAAAATCTGAACAAAGTCTGATTGGTTTCCCCCTATATGTAATCTGCTTCCTTTCTCTTGTGGCTTTTAATATTCTCTCCTTGCTCAGTATATTAGGCATTTTCATTATAATGTGTCTTGGTGTGGATCTGTTGTGATTTTGTATGTTTGGTGTTCGGTAGGCCTCTTGAACCTGGTTTTCCCCTTCATTCCTCAAGTTTGGAAAATTTTCTGTAATTATTTTATTAAATAAATTACTCATTCCTTTGGCTTGAAACTCTTCCCCCTCCTCTACCCCAATCACTCTTATGTTTGGTCTTTTTATGTTGTCCCATAATTCTTGAATGCTCTGTTCTTGGTTTCTTACCATTTTTGCTGTGTAATCTAGATTTTTCTCTAGGATATATATTTTGTCTTCATTGTCTGAGGTTCTTTCTTCCAAGTGATCTACTCTGTTGGTGATACTTTCGATTGAGCTTTTATTTTGATTTATTGCTTCTTTCATTTCTGGAATTTCTGTTTGGTTTCTCTTTAGAGCTTCTATCTCCCTATTGAAGTAATCTTTTACTTCCTGTATTTGTTTATGGAGTTCTTTGTCAAAATGATCTTTCACCTACTGTATTTGCTCCCTCATCTCATTTTTGAGTTCATTCTTAAGTTCCGCTAACATTTGGAATATGTAATTTCTGAATTCCATCTCTGGCATTGCACCAACTGTACATGGTATGGAATCTACTGAGGAGGTATATTGATTTGTTTGTGTCACTTTCTTCCCTTGTTTCTTCATATTGCTTGTGCGTCTATTCTACCTGCACTGTGGGACCTTGTCTACTTTGATTTTACCTTAAAACCTTATGTTGCTCCTGTAGTACAATGCTATCAGATCCCCTTATATTTCCTTTACACTTTAAAATCAAACACTTTCTATTCAGAGAATCCCAGTTTGATCACAATGTACAGATTTAGTTAACCCAGATGTTGTTTCCAATTTACTCTGTATGCTTCTGATGGGGTTTTAAAGTTTCAAGTAATGGACAGAGAGGTAATATGTTTAGGAAGAAGGAAGTGAGTGTATTGATTTGTTCTTTCTTAGAAAGTATGAAAAGAGAGTTCTATGGAAGTGGTTTAGTATCAGCCGACGAGAGAGGAAAGAGAATGGAGTGAATGAATAGAGGGAAAGACCGATTTACATATAAACCTAACTTATGCAGCGGTTGAGAGGAGAAATAAAGAAAGATGGAAAAGAAAAAAAAAAAAGAAGAGAAAAAAAATAATAACCAAGGAGTAGTAATTAGTGTAAGAGAGAGGAGAGAGAGAATAAGTCTAGAAAATAGAGAATAAACCATATATAACACCACTTTGCTATATATTTCAATTGTACACGTTCTAGAAATCTCAATTTGTGCGTATAACTTGTTTTTGCCTCTGTTGAGAATGCAATGGCAGGGTGTAAATAGGGAAGATGAAGGAAGAAGAAAAAATATAAAAGTGAGAAGGAAGAAAAGAAAGAAAAGAGGAGCAGAAGCACACAAACACACTGTCAATCAAAACAAAAACAAACAAAAAACTCCCAAGAAACAACAAAACAAACAAACAAGCAAATAAAAACAAAAACGTTGAACCCAAGAACAAGTCTCAAGCAAAATGGACCCTTGGAAGCCCTTCTTTTTTCCCTTCCAGTTTAAGCCACCTGACCCAGATCATGTACAGTCAGCAACCCTGTTAGTGGAGTCAAGGCTGCACCTTTGGTCCGTTGCAGAGTGGCACAGTGGAATAGTGGAAGGGACTTATCCTCAGTCTGGGCCCTGCTTACAGCAGTAGGGAGATGCTACTATGGGCCTTGGAGGCCAGGCAAACTGGCGGCGGGTTCTCTCCTTCCAGCGGGCAGGTGACTACCTCTTGCTCTGGTTGCAGCTGGGCAGGTCGCACTCCCCCAGGGAGTGGAGGAAGCACTTCGCCAGGTCTGGCCCTGCGTGCAGCAGCCGGGAGATGCTGTTCTGGGCCCCGAAGACCAGGCAAACTGGTGGCTGGGTCTCTCCTTCCAGCGGGCGGGAGTCTACCTCTTGCTCTGGTCGCAAATGGGCAGGTCGCACTCTTCCCGATAATGGAGGAAGCCCTTCCCCAGGTCTGGCCCTGCGTGCAGCAGCCGGGAGCTGCTACTCTGGGCCCAGGCGGCCAGGGACAGTGGCGGCTGGGTCTCTCCTTCCAGCGGGCGGGAGTCTGCCTCTTGCTCTGGTAGCAAATGGGCAGGTCGCACCCATTCAACATTTTAAAGCATCATTTAGTCACACACAGGCCAGGTGGTGGCCAGCCAGGGATAACCTGTCCAGTGAACACTTGAGGATGGGTCCAGGCTCCATTACCCAATAAGCTGTTGGCATAATAGAGGCTCAGTAAACATGGGCCTGAGTTGAGAATCAGGTAGATCCTGAGACTGAGTTGGAATGTTGATATGGTTGTAGGAAGATATGTTACCATAAGGGGTGGCCTGCCTGGAAACAGGTGGTGAATGCTGTGGGGATGGGGAGTCAGATGTCACTCAGCTCCTCTCTGGCTCCTGTCCTGGTTACACTGAGCATTATCCCTGTTTTGTGCAGTTCCCCTGGGGACCAGGGCTTCCTAGATGGCCCATCCCTTACTGGTTCCTGCATAGACTGTGCTGTAACTGAGCAAGAAATGGTGTCAGGGTCACCTCCTTGCCTCTCAAGAATTGAGCTGGTATGAGTTCACCTCCAGGAGCTCCAGGTGAGGCCAAATGAGATCATCCAATCTCATGTGTGTGAGGGATCCTGGTTGATTTAGAACTGTTGCTCATGCATATCTCATTGAGGAGCCTCAAGGAGGAGGTTTGATTCAAGGTCATGACGTGTGGCTTCTTCAGAGCCATAGGAACCCATCCTGCAGAGGGGATGAAGACTGATGTTTCTGTGAGACCTAAAGGATTCAGACAGCAGCAGGGAAATGCTCTGGAGATAAAGTAGGAGACAGGGAAACTGGCTCAGGAATGACAGAGACCCTGGTGAAGAAGCTGATGTATCAAGAAGAAAGGGCAATGTTCACTAACATTATGCTGTGTCATTAAATCTCACTGGGTATTACAACTGGACAGTGACTATGTCATCCATACTCCTAGAAGTTCAAATTTCTAGTTGGTTTGAAAACTTTGTTTTGGACCTGTGTGTTGGGAAGTACAGGCTCAGGGCCATGAGTACTGTGCGATGAGGGATGTGAGTGTCTTCTGTCTTGACCTGGTGGAGGATACTCTCCTGGTGCCTTTGCAGGTCTCACAGGGGGGTTGGGCCAGATGGGAGAGTCACCCAGCCCAACTCAATAGGAGCTGCTGGCTCTGCTTCTCCCTTCCCCCAGGGCCCCAAACAGCCACCTCCTTCCCCTCCCCCAGGCCTGAGCAGCCACTTCACTGTCCTCCTCTAGAGCCAAAGATTCCCCTCCCTAGGGCTCCCCCACACCCACCCGTGCTATTCTGGGCTATGACTTTTGCTGTAGAGGAAGCCAGTCTCCTTCCCCTTTCTGACTCTGAGAACCTTGTCTCAGCCCAGGACCCACCAGCTACTGGACCCTGACATTCTTCCTTGTACCTTGAGGGGCTTGCCCAGCGTAGATCCGTCTTGTGTGGTTGGCCTATTACTCCCTAGGGTCAATATAGGTCCGAGCTGGGCACAGAGATGGGAGCAGATGGGTGGGTTTAGGTCTGGATCAGCTGCCTTTGGGCTATGTGGAGCCTGGGCAGACTGTGTATGTCTCTCAGGGTCATTGGTGAGATGGGCAATCATAGCCCTAAGGTCTCAGAGTCACTCGAGGGTCAATGAGGTAATGTGACATGACATGCTCTAAGTGACCCGGAACTGGCAGCTGAGGCATCTCATAGATGTTTCTGTTGGTTAAAATCATCATAAGTTTAAAGGGAGGTTCTTGTGTTGCATCAGACTGGTTGGGTGGTGCTGACCTCGGGGAACTTGAGGAGGGGAGCAGTGGTAAATTCCACATTGCCCCCTACTAGCTTGTGAATTCCTCCAGAGTAAGTGGTCCTTATCTCCCTCCACCCAGCACTTGGCCCATACCACAGCTATGCTCACTAAAGACTTTTGAATGAATGTATGAGTGGGTTAATTAATCAATGACAGTGGGCCACGAGAATGAGGATGATCTATAGAAATTGCCTGGGGATGGGTCATCTCACAACTCACTGTGATCCTGACTGGATCATCCCCCCATTGTTGGAGCCTCAGCCTTCTCATCTGGGAAATGGGCACACAAATACCTGGTTTGCTTTGCTTTGTGGACCCACTGAGCCAGAGTAGACAGAGGAATCCAGGTCTTCCAGCTCCACAGAACCACAATAGGGTTCATATGCTTAGCATCTTCTTCTTTTTTTAAAATATTTGATTTATTTGCTTTTTAGTTGTACACAATGCATTTATTTATTTATTTATTTGCTTTAGTTGTACACAATGCGTTTATTTGTACGTGGTTGCTGAGGATTGAACCCGGGCCATGCACGTGCTAGGCGAGTGCTCTACAGCTGAGCCACATTCCCAGCCCCGCTTAGCATCTTCTTTTGGCATTGTATAGGCATAACCTTCTTAGGAGGGAGAGTGACCTAAGGCCATGCAATTAGGTACCCACCATCTATGTGGCCTTTAACACCTATGGCACCTAGGCTGGCTTGGCCCTTACAGTCAGGCATGGGGGAATATGTAGTCACCTTGGGTTGACCTTGGACAGGTGCCCACTATCTATGTAGCTGTGGGACTCAGGCAAGCTGCCTTAGCTCTTGAAACCTATGTCTCCTTATCCACAAGATATGGGGGTATTTACATCTGTCTCCAAGGTGGTCTGGGATCACGTGATATAAAACATGTCAGATACCAGCTCAGTTTCCCTGAAAGCAACCTTCAGCCAAAGTCACTATGTTGACAGATAGTGGCAGGTTAGATCCTACCTGCAGCAGAACTGGGAGCAACTTTACAGTGAAACAGCAAACATGGAGGGCTCAGTAAGGTTCAGTCCAGAACCCAACTGAACCTCTGAGGGACAAGCTGTTAGAGACACAGCCCTTGTCACTGGGGTGCCTGCCTCTAGTGGGGACTCAGAATGGTAAGCCCATCCTGGGGCAGGGTTGCCACCAGGAGAGCTTGTGTTGCATTCATCCTTGGTTGAAGCCAGTGGAAGGCCGGCAGTGCCATGGAAAATGTAGAGAGAGGACGTGGCATGAGATTCTGGGCTTGAGGTGGGAAGGGAGGGCAAGGATTCTAGGATTCCAGGAGTCCTTGGAGATGTGCTGGTAATGGTAGGAGCAGGGAGATGACAGCCCAGTGATGTACTTCTGACAGATCAGTCAGAGTCTCTGGGCCATAGTTCCTCCATGTAGACTGAAGATCCTCATAAGATCTTCCTCCAAGGGCAGTTTGCTGACTGAAAAGTAGACCCTGGAGAACACTTATCAGGAGGTCATGGGAAGAAAATGTCTTAGAGATGTGACTGAAATCACAGTCTCTTCCCTGTGATCCTAGACAAAGTAGGGACTGTGGAAGACCAGGGAGGAGGGCAGGATTGAGCCTGGGCTGGCTCCAGGAATTGCCCAGATTGGGGATGGACAGGACATAGACAGGGAGAGGAATTGGGGAGAAGTCTCCCCAAATACCCAGGGAATTAGGAACAGAGCTGAGGTTGGCTGAATAAGGGTCCTTAAGGATAGTACTTCCTAATCCTGGAAACTGTGAATATGTTATGCTCTGTGACCACAGGGACTTTGCAGAGGGGATAATATTAAGAGGCCTGAGATGGGGGATTATCCCAAATTATCTGGTGGGTCCAATGGAGGGTCTTTATAAGGGAAAGAGGGAGGTGGGAGGTCAGAATAAGAGAAGGAATGTGGGAATGGGAGGAGAGGAGAGAGAGAGTAGGGGGAGAGAGAGAAGAGAACTGGGGAGAGGGGAGAGAGGAGAGAAAAGAAGGAGAGAGGGGAGAAGGGAAGAGAAAGCCAGAGAAAGAGATTTGTAGGTGCTACACAGCTGGCTTTGAAACTGGAAGAAGGGATCAGGAGTCCAGGAATGTGATATTCTCTAGGAGTTGGAAAAGGTCAGGCAATGGACTCTGCCTGAGTCCCTGGAAGGAGCCTAGCCCTGCCAAACCTTGGTTTTAGATCCCCAGGATGCATTTTGGACTTCTGATCTCCAGACCTGTGAGAGAATAAATGCATGTTGTTTTGAGCCACTGTATTTGCAGTCATCTATTTCAGCAGCCACAGAAAACTCCAACAGAAGCTGGGCACTCATTGTGCCCCTTCCACAGCCCCTGTCCATGGTGACACAGGCCTGACCCTAGGTCCTGGGCCCCAACCCTGCTAACTTTCATGGTAGAGTAAAGAAACTGGAGCTCAGGGACTGCATGAGCCAGTAGGGTGGGGCTGGGCCCCAGACTCACCATTCCTTCATCGTCAGAGAGTGGCTGGACCTCCAACCTTGCTAGTGACAGCCTCGCAGAGAAAGTCTCAATACAGGACCTAGTTTTCCTGCTGATGTCCACAATTGAATGAAATACTCCCAATAAATAATGTCTTCCCTCCCACCAAAGGAAGATGGCAGGTGACCTTCTGTGCCACACCCTTTAGAGAATCACTATGTTCTGGGGCCATGGATTGGTCACCTGAGTGTGTATCAGAACCCAAGTCCCCTCAATGCTGAGGCCTCAGATAAAACATGTCTCCACTTCTAATTGTGGTACAAGATGTACTGTCTCAGTTCCTTCCAGCAATATCTTTGATTAACCTCATAGAAATTATGAGGCACCTATTTCCTTCCACATACTGGTTCCCTGGGAGTTAGGAGCTCATTGTTGGCAAGTGTCCTGAAATTCTTGGTAGGCCTTTTGTGTTTCCTTTTTAGCTTTTTTCTATTTCTCTTTAGTCTCAAAAACTACCATCACAAAAACAATTGAGGTGGGCTCTGAATTTAAGAGTTTGGGAAGCCAACAGCATTGGTGTGTCTGAATTCTGTGGACAGTCTTGTTCTTAGGAGTGATGGAGAGGGCCTATGCTGGGCAGGAGCTGAATTGGGCAGAGAGCAGGAAGGGGTTCCAGGAGTCCCTCCTAGAGCAGAGTTTGTAAGCTGAGGGAAGAGAGGACATGGGGTAGGTACAGTGGCCTGACCAGGGAGGAGAAATAAACTGTCTCAGGAGGTCCCAGCCATGGTTAGCTCCATACAGTAAGGACACAGAGATTTGGGGGCCATGTACTGGGAGGAAGAAAAAGAGGAAGGAGAGGGAAGAGAGACTCAAGTCCTTCTGACTCTGTTTTCCATCTGATGCTCTAAGAGACTGTGAACTTCTTCTCCGGGTTACTTTCCTCCTGGGTGCCAGAATTCTCCCCACTACACAGTAAGAATCTCAGGGGAGTTGCAAACGAATATGAGTTAAGAAGAAAGGAGATAGACAAGGATTTCTGATTGGCAAAGCACCATCATTGCAGCCCCTGCTCAATCTCCCCATAGAGAGCCTTTTAGGGCTGCCTTGGTGGGAGAGGGGATATGAGTCTCAGAGTCTGAATTCCAGGGAGTCCAGTGGATTGAGGGCTTCAGTTTCTGGAGTCTTTTCTGTTTAGAGATTGGGTGTATGTTATTTTTAAGAGGTCTCACTGCCATGTGAATTTATGGTGGAAGATTTCTCTGTCCTAGGAGGTCTTGCCTGGCACAGGCCTGTCCCTGTCACCTGTATTTTTCAGGAATTCTTTCTGGCGTCTCTCCTTCAGTTATAGGATGGGAAGGTGCCCACCTTTGGGCCTGTGAGTCCTGAACTCCATCTGGCCTAAGGTGTCCTGCTTGTGCTGAGGGAGGAGGTGGGACACAGAAGCTGTGCTCCCTCCCTCTCCCCTACCAGAGATTGAACCCAGGGGTGCTTAACCATGGAGCCACATCTCCAGCCCTTTTGTATTCTGTTATTATTATTTTTTAAATTTTGGAGACAGGGTCTTGCTAAGTTGCTGAGGCTGGCTTTGAACTTGTTATCCTCCTGCCTTAGCCTCCTGATTTGCTGGGATTACAGGCATGTGCCACTGCACCTGGCTATATGTCCACCTTCTCAACGGAAATTCTTTCTGCATCCTTACCTCTTTCTATTTCCTCCACCATCTCTCTGAGTCCCAGTCTGAGAGATCCCCTCACTATGTTGAAGGCAGTCCCATAGCCAAGACCCTGGGGGACTGATCCTTTGAGCACTTCCCTTCCTCCCTCCTATACCTGATAGTCTTGGGGGCCCAGCCTAACTGCCCTATTCCCCTGGGCCCCAAGGACAAGAGACCCAAAGGGAAAAGTAGACATCCATTCATTCATTCAGGAAAGAATGTACATTGGAGAGAAAGATGGAGTCACAGTGAGGCCTGAGCAAGAAGCAGGAAGGGTCGCTTGAATCATACTATCCAGCCCTAACAGGTACCCAAGAAGAGGGGATATTGGAGGGGGTGAGGGGTCAGATAAAGAAGAGAAAGTTCACAGACCTCCAGATATAAATTTAGACTTCAGTGCTGACAAGATAGAGAAGAGAGAAAAATCTACATAGATTTCACCCTGAACCCCAAAGAGGAGGGAAAGAGGAAGATTCAGCAAGAATGGTTAGCTAGGTGCTTCTGCTGAACACATAACACAGGGATGCAGACCTGAACTTCAGCCCCTCCTGTCACCAGGCCCAGACCCACCTACTGCTGTACTGTGAACCCAGGGCTAGCCACTTATTCAGAGGACAGGTCCAATCCATGGGAAAGTGGCAAGAGTGGACCCTCCTTCCATGGAATCACACAGTAGTGGGTGCATAGAATCCATCCACCAAAGAATTGGGATGGGCAGGAGGCATAAGTGTACCTCACAGCTGGTTTCATGGCTGATGTCTGGTCCAGGAAGGGGCTGTGTGCCCAGCTCATCTCATCTTGGGGAATGTCACTGGGCAAAAAGTGAGGGGCTTGTTTATGTCACATTGAAAGTGGAGCTGGGGACCTGTGTGGAGCTGAGAGGCAGCAGGGAGGGTCCTGGGTGCCCATTTTAAACCTCAGAAGGATGTCCAATATAGAATGTTTGTACATATGCTCCTGTCTGTAAGATATGTGGGTACATGTATGGGATTTCATGTGTGCATTCATTTGTCTCATAGCTCAGGTTCCCACTGTGTGGGGCTGCCAGGACAATAACCTGTTTAATAGATCTAACACAGAGCTCCTAATGAGAGGAGTCAGTTCAAAGACTGATGCAAGATGTAAGGCTGGAATCCAACACTTGACTGTAATCTGGAGCACGCATTGAGTAACCATGAACAGCTGAATATGAGGAACTAAAGACAGGGAACTATTGAGCTGGCCATAAAGGGGAGAGTAGAGAGTAGAGCTGATGTGTGTCTCTGAGGGGCTTTGAAAAAAGGAAAATAGCCAAAGGGGGGTACACAGACAGGAGTGTGGAGTATGTAAAAAGGATCTAGGGGTTAAGAAGTCCTTTCAGGGAGTGATACAGAGAGGGACGATGGGGCACAAGGCAGTGCCTTGGGAGGTAGGAGCAGGGTGGACATGGAAGGAACAGCATGTGGCTCTAGGCTGCAAGGACAGGGATTTACAGGTGGGGGAAGGGAGACAAAGAAGATATGGCCTCAGTGATGAGGGCTTAGACCTGAGATGGAAGGACATTCGAGGATGGAGTGATGATGTTCAGCCTGTTCCAGGGAAGGGAGCCCACACATTCTCCTGGAGGCCTTGGGGATCCAAGGAGAGACTGATCCTGGCAGTGGGGAGGTGAACAAGTCCACAGAAGAAGAGGAAGCACAGGGTGGGTAGGTGAAAATATGCAGGCTGTGTTCCTGCTGAGGGCCATTCCCTTGCTGTTGAAAATTCTGTGGAGTTTGAGTGAGAGTAAAAGAATCTTCCAGGGAAATACCAGGAGTCTTTCCTGGCCATTTTGTCTCAATTCTAAGGATGTGTACACCTGAGGAGATGGTCAAAGTTAAGATGGGAAGTATATAAACTACAATAAGCAAGACAATGTTTTCTGGTTGAAAATGAGGATATTTATTGAGGGTTTGCTGGATGAGGGAGAAGGGCTGGGATGGTACGGGTGGGAGAAGAGAACCTTCCCTGGGGTTTTCAGCTCCAGGGTGGAGTGAGAGTCTGGGACCTAGGAACACTGTGCAGGGGACACACTCTTCTCCACGGTGCTCCCTTCATGAGTGACCTGGCAGGTGTATGTCCCATGAGATTTCCACTCGCCCGGCGTCACAGTCAGGTAGCTGCTGGCCATGTACTTATTGTTGGTCTGTTTGGAGGGCTGGGTGGTCTCCACACCCTGGGTGACCTTGGTGCCATCTCTCTTCCAGGCCACAGTCACGGCACCCGGGTAGAAGTCGCTGATCAGACACACCAGTGTGGCCTTGTTGTTCTGGAGCTCCTCAGAGGAGGGTGGGAACAGGGTGAGCGAGGGCTCAGCCTTGGGCTGACCTGCAATATAGACCAGGCAAAAGGGATCAGTGTTCTGGTGTCCACCCTGGAGCCCCTACACTCAGTGTGTGAGGAGGGTGTTCTTGTTCAGGGACTCTGTGTGGGAGCATGCATGATGTAGAGGGTGGGATGGTGAATTCC
>JAKELJ010000843.1:0-14046 GCA_025594165.1 Tamias sibiricus
AAATAATGATTTGAATTACCACATAAATAACTACTATTGTATCCCGAAGGGATTGAACCTACAATTATCCTTTACATTCTACTTTTATCTCATTCTGTTAATATAATTATTAGCACCTTTGCAATTTTGAATGTCAATATTTCTTTCAATCCTTTTTTCTTTTAGGTCTACATGTGAACTTAAATCTAAAGATAATCGTCTGTAGATTTAGAATCCTGACATAGCTAGCATATTTTTATGTTTAGATTTTAAGACATGTTAAAATGTGTTCTGAATAGTGTTTCAAAAAAGTATTATTAATACTTAAATTAACTGATAAGGAAGAACATAACAATGTACTTTCGATAGTTTTGTTGATTTTAATTTATTTTATTTATTTTTAATTTTTTAGGTGGTACTTGGGTATTGAACTCTGGGGGCACGCGAACACAGGTCACAATCCCAGCCTCTTTTTATGTAATTTTATGATTAGAGACAGGGTCTCACAGGAGTTGCTAAATGTTGCCTCTCTATTGCTTGAGGCCTGTCTTTTGAACAACGCGATCCTCCTGCCTCGCCATCCAAAAACAAAGTGCAGGGTTACTAGCGTGTGGCCACCTACACACCCAGCCTGTTGCATATCTTCTAGTTTTTCCTACTTTTAAAAACTGTGTCGTGTGCGGTGGCCTTTATTTTCTGAAGGTGCTGAAAAAAATTTTTTTTATTTCCCCCCCATTGGGGCCAAAATTCCCCTCTAGGTGCAATGCTATCATGATGAAATGCTTAATGATCTTAATGATCTTCATCCTCTTCAGCTCGTATGACTCCTCACAGAATTTTCAGGATGCCACCCCAAGACTGTTTTCCCAGATTAATGACTTCTTCAAATTTCTTCCAGGTTTGTGATCAGCTTGATTGTGACTTAAGTTTAAATAAATCATCTATTAATATTTCAGTATGTTCGATGTTGTGGACGTTAGAATTTCAAAACTCCGCAGGGAGAGCTGTGTGGCAACCATTCCCCCACAGCACTGAAGCTGAAGGAGGGAATGTTGACCATCTCATTGCAACAAGTTCTGAGCATATCCTCATCTGAACAAAGCACATTCTGATTTCCATGTTGCTTTTCAGATAATACCTGTGAAAGCAGAAGTGTGTTAGACATCACCCAAGTTTGATCCTAAATGCCAGAAGCCTCAATGAGACCTGTGAAAGAGTAATGCTACTTTTTTAGGGGAAGCTTGAGAGAATACACAATTGAATCAATGGAAGAACCCTTTTTTAACCCAAGATGGACAGTAGGGCAGTTGCTGCAAATCCATTGCCAAACAACAGAACCCAGAAGTCAGAAATGGAAAATAAGGAATCACATGGGATTTCGCATTTTGTTACTGACTCCTTTTCCAACAATCCTATCGCTGTCCCTACTTTCTAAACAACATTCTACCCTTTTGGCTATAGGTAACAGGAAAGTAAAACGAAAAATAGCTATTACTCCAATTTTTTAAATAGAGGTACGCCTCGGTACCACCTTATTTATCTCTGGTGGTAGCAGGAAAGATCAGGACCCTCAATGCATCACTCCATATTTCCCACAGTGAAAAGAGAATCTGACCATTGATGGATCAAATTAGAATCAGACTTTCAATTTGTTTATTTTTTTTAACTAAATCCCCTAAAGGAAACCTAAAAAGCTAATTCCTTCCTCATGTAATGATCTTATGACCAATATCACAACAACCTAAAACAAAAACTCAGAGCTAGTCTTTCTCTTTGAAGTAAGGCAACATTATTTGAAAACAGCATTTTGTGTGATATTTGTTGTGTCCTATTTTCTTCCTTCATACACCCTCCCTCCTTCCTTCCTTCTTTTCAGGTGGGTAGATACTTTTAGGATCTTTCTCTAAGTAAAATTTTACAAATGAGGAAACATGGAGGTCCCATTAAGCTGGTCTTTTGCATATTTCACAAAACATCTACGGCAGAAAACATGTATATTGGGCTTTTGACATTCACAGATTTAATGCTCTCCATTTTGATTACTCCAATAAGCCCATGACAGGGATCCATACATAAATGTCTTCTAATAATGAATGTGAATCATGTGGAGTTTGTGCTGGATATCTGAAGAATTCCATCATGATTACAAATGTATCAGTGTACATTCAAATGATAATTGAAAAAATCAACTTCCTAAAATAAAACTATCCTCTACTGTTGAGGTTAGAAATTAAGTGAAGAGTAAGAAACTTAAAGTTGAATAGTAAAACAAAACAAATTTTGAGTGAAGTAAATCATGCAGTTTAGATCAATAACAATGGAAAAGTCAAGCACAATTGAACACTCTAGAAGAAAAGTAGAAACGTGTTATTTTTGTGAAAACTCAAATTTCAGTCAAAATAGGATCCAATTATATGAGATCCAAAACTTAACTACATTTTTTCAACTTCTGGTTATTTGTGGTTTCAGAGTAAAATTAAATATCCCCCCAAACAGAAAAGTCACTGAAAAGAATGAACAAAATTGTCAATGTTTTCTTGCATGAAACGTGGGGTATTAAGGCACTTATACAGCAAGGGACCAAGCTCTATAGCAACTGGAATTTGTTTCCACTGTTCAGAAAAAAACATAAAAGGGTGCTTCTGGTAGTGTAACACAGAATCGACTGACTTGACAGAGTTTAATTCTGCCAAACACCACTGTCATATAGCTGTCATTCACTCCTAAACTAATGAAGCTCCTTGAAAATGAGATCTGTGGGATCATGTGATGATTTTGAAAATGATTACAAACTCTGTTTGTGAATACACAAATCCAAAGAGAGGAGCAGTGGGTCTAACTCCGTGACTGTAGCTCAAGCTCCCTCTACTGTTTTAATCAGCAGGTAATTCTAACAGGGCAAGCCTGAGGAGTGAGTGCTTGTATGCAGGCTGTTAATAACATTTTTACAGGTCACAGTGCCCTTTAATAAGTGGCTAAGACTCACCTTGTGAGGGCAGGCAATCTGTTGTACATGTTTACTGTATTTGATACAGAAATCAGAGTGGGGTGCTTGGCTTTTAAATCTGTAGGGATATTTAGTTCCTTAAAAAACCCTTAAAAAATATTCATCTGTTAGAATCTGTAATGTGGTTTTGAAGAGGGGCTAAAGAAAAATTCAGAGACACAGTGGATACCTTCCACTCAGCTGCAATCCTATCCGCAAGTTTGGAAAGCAGATCTGGAAGTCTTCTCTAGGATTGATGACTCCCTCGGTGTGACTGTAACCTCACACAGTGAATACTGATACTGGGTGGCAGTACCGCAAACTCCCTTGTTGCTTGAATGAAAAGATGACCCCCACCCCCACTTTCCTTCGCTGTGGTGTCCCTGACTGATCACGATGTATCAGCTTTGCTGATCAGAACTCTTAATAAACCCTTTAGCATTTGATCTGTTAAAACCTGGAAGGAAAGAAATCCACAGCACATGTAGAAAGGAATTTAGACATAATATGGTGATGCAAAGTAACTCTGGAAAGAATCTCCCTGGAAAAGATGAGGATGAAATTTTGACCTCTTCACTACTAGAGCTCATTCAAAGATCAATCAACACACACTACATAGTAGGATAGACTAACTAAAATATTAGACAAACACAAACAAAATCAGTGCAACCGTTATTATATATACAAAGACCTACCTATGTCAGGAAACCAAAGAAAGAAAAAAAATAGATCTTTCAAACTGAAAAGCCCAACAGTGACCTCAAATATTACTTATTTGATAAGAATTAGTAGTGACATCATAACAGGAGTTATTATTGTTTCATTTTATCAAAAGAGGAAACAAGTATGAGAGAGGATTAGATATCCTGTAGCCATATCAAAAGATTCTGCAGAGTAACGATGAGAACTGGTTCCAAAGGGGGTTGGAATTTATAGGTTCATCCTGACTCCTATGCATTCTGGAGATCAAAAGAAAAGAACAAAGACAGAAACAAATGACCAATCTTCAGAAAAACAAAGGCAGTATTGGAGATGCTCACCAGGACTAGTATTGAAGTCCTTAAATACGGATTAAGTGACTGCAGCAAGTCAAAAGACAGGGATTGTCGGCAGGACATAGCATCCACTGAACAGGCAATGTGGTCGGGATTTGTTTTGGTCTGCCTAAGCCCAACTATGCTTGGTACCCATCGTTGAGTCTGAGACCACATTCCAATATCACTGGAAGAAAGAATAGAAAAAGTAGAATTATCAGCAAGATGAAAAGTTGCAAGCTATTACCGAAAAACTATTAAACCACATCCCATTAAAAACTTCCAATTAGTGTTAGAATGTCCATAGGCCTGGGGTTGTATTTCAGTGGTGTAGACCACTGGCCTAGCCATGTGTGAGGCACAGGGTTTCGAGTCTCAGCAACCACATATAAATACAATAAATAAACAAAATAAAGGTCTAACAAACAACTAAAAAATATTTTTAGAAGAATTCAATTATTTACTTGAAAATTTGCAAAAGCCACTGCTTGCTTTAAGAATTATCCAATTCACATTTGCTGTTTCTGTGAAGTATATGAGTATTCTCTAAAGCCATAAACAATAATATTAAATCTCATCAGTCTACAAATATATTCAAGCAAGTATCTACCTCTAGATTTCCTGGTGGGAATGGACTTAGATAAAATACTAATAAGGTAATTGCCATTCAGTCCCACACTCATCCCAATGGTTCTGGCATCAAAATGATGAAAGTTGTAGGGTGCCATTTGCAAGAAACCAAAGAAAGTTAAAAAGAAGTAGGGAAAAAATCCTAAAGTACCCTAATTTCATTCTCCGATAATATTAAGGGAAAATGAGATTTCCATGCAGCTTGAAAGTAAAGGAAGTACCAGAAAGACATTTATTTTTTATATTACACGGAGCATAAACACAGAGTGGGTGCCATGGTGACAAATTCTAGATTTAAGCAAAAGGCAATAGAAGATCTAATGACAACACTTTGACTTTCTAACTCTGGTGAATTTCTCTAATTATCACATGAAAGTATCCTATAATGAGCACCCTGATTATTAATTGATGTCTACAAAACTCAGTTTGTATTTATAAAAAAAACATTGCGATGGTACAACTCTTAAACCCGATGATGTAATAATCCATAAAAATTTGCAGAAGGCCATCTTCAGCAAAGAAGTTAACGTTCTTCCCGTTTTGGTGCTGAAGGGAACGATCCGACGACAGGAATAATCCACACACGAGTCAGGTATGTAGAAAATCTTTCTACTGTATCTTCTTTTAACTTTTCCTCAGTTATTGTTTTTTTATACAATTCAACAAGCAAAGTAATTGACACAATTGTTCTTTAGGGAGTGTAACAAAAACGGAATATTTCAGTAGAGAAGAATTAACCAATAAAGGGTTTCAGGAATATACCTACGTGAAGATCAAGATAACTCAACCACTGAATTAATCCTTATCTAAAGGTAGGGGTAAGGTAATACTAAAAATCTTAAAGCTATTGTTAAGAAATTCTTTAAACTCTAGGGTTTGCCTGATTCAAAAGTTATGTTTGTCCTATGTATCTTTCTTTAAAAACTTCAACTGGGCTTCAATCCTACCGGCTTAGCTAGTGTTACTGGCTTATATTCCACAGGGGCCATTGAACTGTTTTATTATAATAGATAAATAAATATATTAGAACCTGGTGGTCCATACAATAGACACTTACATCAAAGAGTACCAAGACAGAAAGCACAACAAACTTAATTCTTTGTGGTCGCATAAAGTTTGCATCTCATTCCCGCAAAAGAGGAGCGGCGCTCAGACCTTCCAGGCATTTGGAGGGAGCTTGGTCTCAAACTCATTTTGCAATAACCAAGGAAACAACACCAGATCTTCCTGGATAAGCCAGACATACCACCTGGCTTGATTCTTGGATTGGAAGAACTAGGCCCACGCAAGCCCCTGAAATATAACAGGTTGGGGTTAAGAGCTCAATTTCCAGGTTGGTGAGATCTCATACATCACGGCCCCCGAAATATTTTTATTAACGGTGTGGGTCGAGCTCAAATCCCAAGAAGAGAAAACACCACATCTCCCCCGTTTCATTTTAATTTGAGGGCAGCGACCTCATGTAGTATGTGTTATCATAAGGCCTATTCCAGAAAAGTCTGAGGAAGACTTGGAAGAACAAAGCATAAGATATATAAAATGAACAGGGATAGCACAAAAACCAAGATTTAACAAGTTAGGCCCACCACGAGCGATTAAAAACAGTAGCTTTTATATTTATTATAGTTAGCAATGAACATATAGTTGTCATACGACAGTCTTAAATATTTTGATTTGATTTCCCCCATAAAGGATGGCTTTCTTCCTAAAGCATTTATCCTAGCCTCTAACTTTCAACTTTCTATCTATCTTTCTCGTTGTAGTAGCCATGGCTGCAAGAAATATTTTGAGCATAAAAGTATTCACATGATTAGCTGTATGAATTATCTCTAACTAAAGCATTAGAAGAAAATAGCAATAGAGCCTAAGAATTGCCTATACAGAGCAGATATTCCCCAAATTAAGGGCTTGCAACATATCTTATAGGCCTAATTAATTCATTTAAACTCTTTAAATTATTTTGGATACCCTTGATCATCATATCATTTTTTCAATTAATATGACATGGAAAGCATATTCCAAAAGTTGTAATAATTTTTTTGGTATAAAATACTTTGGCCAGACCAATTAAGCATCACATTTTTGGCAGTCCAACAGAAATATACATCATTGAACAGTCTTATATCTTCATAATTTTATGGTTTCCCATTAATATAGCATGGGGGCATAAACACAAGCTAATGAGGTCCTTATGCAAAAACCAATGACATGAGAAATTCCCGCCAAGTAACTCAGGAACATAGGTAGCATACCTTAATGACTTGATTGTCCCCAGCTCAGTTTATTAAGGCGGGGCGGATCTGAGAATAAGTCCACATAGAAACCAGTCAGAGCAGAAAGTTGAAGTTATCCCACACAGGCCAAGCAGAAGTGATGATGGCGGAGGAACCGCTCACCTCTCCGGGTAACAGGTGATCCTTGGCTGTTACCCGCAGATCCAACCAGATGCCGAGCATGATGCGAGGAGATTTCTGTAGTTTGACTCCAAGAGGGCAGTGATGATACTTGTTGAGGCCCGCCTTTTGAGAAGCGAGATGATAGAGAAATCGGAACTCAGATTGTTTCATTCCCTGATTTATCATCTTTGAGGTGTCCCTCTGTGGGCATTGCGCTGCTGCGAGGTACTCCGTCTGTGCCGCGGGGGTGGCTCAAAAAGTCTTATGAGGGTTGTCCCGGTATCCACAAAGGTGTGGGGGCTTCCTGCAGAAACCACACATGCATATACCCTCCTCCCTGATGTATAATAGGGATATCTGGTCCCTCTCCCATTGACCTGTTAACAGATGCTATTTACATAGACGTCTGGTGTTTGAGACGTGAGCCTAGTTTGCCGTGAGAGGGGTGAAAGACAGGTTAGTAAAGTCAAAAGTCAGTTGTTTCTTCTCTTGGGTCTGGAGTTGTCCTCTATAAGGAAAGGTAGGCTTGGTGCTGAAACCCATCCATCTGGTGCTGGGCCAGGACTGAGGGAAAAAACATAAGCAACAAGCCTCCACACCACCAGATGACAAAAGTGACATTAAATCTTCTCTATTGACCTTGTTAAAAGGCCCTTTTATTTTGAAAAGAGTATGTGGTAATATATGGAATGAAATTTTCTATAATCTTAATATAGAAATTTGAGCTTTTAATGTCCTGATGAGCTCATAAGGAAATAGCATTATAATGATTTTAAGAAATTTTTTTTTGTCACTAACCACATAGATTACACTTCTCGGTTTATAATCAGAATATTAACTTTAAAACATTAGGGAAGAGAAAAACTTTAAATAGCTTTTCCTGATTACTTCATATACCTTACTTAACCAACTCTCACAGGCCTCTTACCTCACTTACATAAACGCTCTTACTTCATCACGAAAAAGTCCCCCCTCTTATCCATGAAACATATTCTTTTTCCTTCAATAAAATATGGTTTTCCATATATCCTGAAACCTTCATGATTTACTTTCTCTCCTACGTGCTATCCCTTTTTTCTGTTTCACCATATAGAGAACAATTTTTATAATAATTTGAATTTTAGCACAAATTATTTCATCTTAATAAAAATATTTGTTTATTACAGTGACTCTAATAACTGGAACAGGTGAAACTTACTTTTGAGCCTTTCATATAGAGAAAGTCTTTTTTAAAACCTTTGTATAATAAAATTACATACATCTGGCAGCCATTTCCTTGAGAACACAATGCTTTAAGTATATAGAATTAATTATACCTGTTGGACACTTTAACCTCCTTCAGTGATAAAAAGGAAATTTTAAATTTCTTTTTTAATTTAACCCAACTTATGAAACAACCAATAAAGACTCTAAATATAAATTTAAGGAGTTATTTAAATGGCATTAATATAACAGTCCAGTCATCTTTACCTTGCAAAGAAATTAGATGTTTAAAACAAAAAAAGTATATTATAATAAATGAATAATCTCATGTTTATATTGATTTTAAACCTATTTTTGTATCTTTGTGATAGGATGATCCTGCCAACTAAGGGTTATTAAGGCAATAAAACATAATTATTAAGCTTTTTAGACTCAATCTGAAGAGAATTGTGAGTTTAAGTTCTTCATACTTAGAAGCACCTTTATTATATTTTTTATATTTTTATTTAAGTTAAATTGGAACTTAAATAATTTCATCGTGAATTAAAGGTATTTGGATCCCCTTAAAAAACACTTTATGATGAGTCAGCTCATTGTGGTTATTTGCCAACACTAAAAATGCATATAAAATGGACATAATGAACATATATCATATAGACATTACAAACATAAAAGACAAGTGTTGGCACATCATAACATAATAGCAAAAGGCCATAGTAACTTTTTGTAGATGAATCTTCCATTGCAGATGGTATAAGATGTTTAAAACTCTATAATTAAATAAAAATATAAAAACTGATCAAAACAACATCAACCTCAGATGTATAGAATTAAAGTTATGAGGCTCAAAAAAATGATATATATATAATATATATATATTTGATTCTAAGAAAAACGCAAAAGTCTTTAGATAAAATTGACCGGTCGGTAATCGTAAAAACCCAGCAGTAAAAAGACACACCATTATCTTTAAGTTTTTTTCTTTGGGGCTTAAGCTTGATGTTTAATCCAATTTGTCATTGACTGAAGGTCTGGATACATGTGAGAAAACTGCTTTTTGTTAGTTTCATAACATTAAACAGTGGTTTTATTACTTAGCTGATCAGTAGAAGCGATTTCCAGTGCTTAAAGAACCAAAGAAAGTATAGAATGTCCCTGGATATGTCCCTGACAAAAGAGAAATTTATTTAACTCTTTGATAAATTAAAGACTGTAACTTTAAAAGACGATATATTAATAGATAATTGATAATGTATAAAGTAGAGAGTCCTCAATAGCAGGAAACAAATTAGCAATATATATTGGAGAATCATTAAAATAAAATAAAAATGCCTGAGACACCTTTTCAAAGGCAGTAATGATTGCAATAAGTTCAGTTTCTATGAGCCGAAAAGTATCCAAAATTTTGCTGCACTATAGGTACACTTAATTGGCAAATAATAGTAACTGCACTCCATTAGATGATCCTATCAGTAAATATTAAAGATGCATTTTGAATAATGGCTCCTTGAGAACACTCTTTTTAGGAAATATAAATTTAACAAAATTCTCTCATGAAATCTTAAATCAACAACCAAAGGCTTAGAACCTTTTGATAACAACAATCAGGAAATTGGTCTGGAAAAAAGTAAGCATATCTACATTTTTCCTGACATAAAGTGGGACCTCTTTTTCAAAAAGCCTGTGCAGGCATGACTTGAAATGTCCTGATTGACTGCAAGTAGTGAAATAATGTTTCTTATTGCACACAATAATAAAGAAATCTTTATCATCCTATAGAAGACATTATTGAAATCTCTTTAATAACTATAAAACAAGTTCTTCCTAGTACAGTGGCAACAATAACAATACCTTTAGATATGGGCAGGAGTTTAACATCTACATAAGGTTTTAAATGAAATTGGCTAAAGATCCTGTTTTTTACTAATGGGTCAAGCAATGCTTGATAAGGTTGGATTGCAATAAACCCAGCTTAACTTAGAGCAGCCCTTTTTGGTAGCAAAAAATTAAACCTGGTGTAAAATAAGATTATTTACCCTACCATAAACATAGAAAGCAATTAAGCCTGTTTATTTTTTGTTTTTAATATTATTCCAAAAATGACCTCGTGTAGCCTTTTTCTTAATAAGTATTGTCTATAAAAGTAAATATTGTTTTGGAGTTAAAGCTTAAACTTTTGTTTCTATTGCCAATAAAACGGAGTTAATCTGTTTGTAGCCAGTTGAATAAACTAGTTAACAAAATTATAAGGGGAAGTTTGAACTGAAATTTTCGACCTGAGTTAATAGCTCTTAACCAATTTAAAGTTGGGGGATGTAGGATTTTCTGGAAAAATTACCCCGGGCCGTGCTTCCGATGGAAAAAGCTTCAAGATTAATTGTCCTTGTTTTATTATATTTTAGATTTACATTCACGAGCCCAATGAAAACCCTTATGGCATTTTTGGACACACACATAACAGTTTTTTGGCCTAGGATGAATTATTTCATCTGTTATTATATATGTGGGCAAGTTACGGCTAAAAGTGCCCAACTTTGACCGCAAGAAAACACAATTGTCCTTTATAGTGGTATTATCAAAAGATTTCTTAGGATCAGGATTGTAGCCATATCTCTTTAAAAACTGAGAATATGTCTGGCCCTTTAGGGCTTGCAAGCAACGTGCTATGCCTTGAATATGGTCTGGGGTAGTATCCACACATGTCATAAATAAAATCAATTAAAGTATCCAGTCTTTCTCATTGGGGCGAAGTAAAACACCGCCTGAAACCAGGTGGTATTGGCGTTCCACAAAATGCCAGCTGTTTTGTCAGCAAGTCGAACTGGCTACCTGCATTGAGGAATTACTTTAGCAATAGTGCTTTCCAGCCTAGTCAACAAAATCCTCGGTAAAGGCTCAGAAGCTTGTTGTCTGATATTTGAAAGAAAGGCCTGTTTAGATACAGAAGCAGGAAAATTTCTCTCCATGCTACTAAAGACACATTTGCTGACCTCAGCTTGCAATGCAATGTTGTGGTATTTTTCACACTGGTCTTCAGTTGACATAATATTCTCCAGTCCCCATCAACCTGGAGATAGTATAATTTTATATGCCCCGCTTCTAAATGCTGTTTCTGCAACAAAACTCGCTTTTACATTATCCTCATAAATCATCCTTCCACAAAAGATCACTGACCCTAGTAGGCCAGACAATACCTATGCAGATTGTTGCCAATCAATAAGAGTCACCTCCATATCAAGCAGATAAAGAGTCAACCAGTTGTAAAGTATATGGGGTAAGTAGGGGGGCCAAAATTACTACACAGCCACCATCAACTCTTTTAAATACCTTAAAACGGGAGTGGGCACCCAATGTGGGGGGGAGCTTCAAAGTTAGGATCTACTGTTTTTAAATTGCCACGGGCAAGTCAAGGGAAATATTCTCGACTAAATAGCCATGGCAATAGCTGCTGCTCCCCAAAAATCCACCAGGACGACAGGTGAGGTAAATTGTGGTCCCATAGTTTGTGCCCCTCACCTTTCAGAGACTTTAGGTGGGGACGGAGGGGCAAATGGAGTAGCAGGAACAGATGACATAGGCCCAGGAAGGCTGGTTCTTACATGTTGCCTCTCCTTTAAATCATTATGGTCATCACATTAAATTGCTAACATTTTCATCCTCAGAAATATTAGTTGTCCGAATTTAGCGGTCCTGACATAATCTGCAGCAGGCTCTGCAAGAGGAGTTTGTTTTGGCTTCTTTATTCCTCATTTATAAAGGCAAACTGCCTTTAAAGAACAGAATTTAAAGCATCTTTAAATAAATTCCTTAATGGGAAAGACATCTATTGGGGTCCTTTTTGACCCATAAAGTGCTTTATAACAAGGTTTTATCTCTTTTGTTAAAACCCTTTCCATGTGTTTAAAAACTTAAAGTTCCTCTCTTGAGTAACACTCAAGGAAACACTCTTGATTAAAATAAGAAAACAGATTCAGTCTGTTTAGAAGTAGCAGCATCACCATCTCTTATTTAACCTCTGTTTAACTAACTACATCTATAAAGAGCCCTCACTCGTCGGGACACGGCTATGGCCCATAGGACCTTCTCAAAAATAAAAATAAAAGTTCTTAGGTTTACCATACCTCTTCTCTACATTGGCCTTTCTCACTGCCAACGGACCCCGGACTGTCCTTAGAGTAAGAAATCAAGTTCCCTTCCCGATTATCTACTATTTCTCTCTATAATTAAATTAATAACGCAAAAGAGGCAGCTTACCAATCAGGAGTCCCTGTTCAGGCGCCATTATGCTGAAGGCCAGCTTCAGCAAAGATGTTTAAGTTCTTGCCCGTTTTGGTGCTGAAGGGAACGTCGACGACAGGAATAATCCACACACCGAGTCAGGTTGTAAGAAAAATCCTCTTCTACTGTTCTTCTTTTTTACTTTTCCACAAGTAAGGGTTTTTTAAACTTTTCAACCAAGCACAGTAATTCACATTTTTTCCTTAGAGGAGGTAACATAAAGTCATTTCCAGTAGAAGAAGATTAACAATAGAAGTTTTTCAGGAATTACTCTAGGAAGATCAGTTATCTCAACTCACTGATTAATCTTATTCTATAGGTAGGGAAGGTATTCCTAAAAAATCTTAAAGTAGCTATTGTTAAGAAATTCTTTAACTCTAAGGTTGTGCCCTGATCATAAAGTTATTGTTGTCCTAGTAACATCTTTAAACTTCAAACTTGGCTCATCCGACCAGGCTTAGCTAGTGTTTCTGGCTTTTAGATTCAAACAGGGCCATTGAACTGGTTTTTTATAATAGATAATAAAAATATATTCAGAACCATGGTGTGTCATACAATAGACACTACAATCAAGAGTACAGACAGAAAAGCACACCAACTTAATTCTTGGTATGTGAGTCGCATAAAGTGCATCTTCAAATCCGCAACGAGGAGCGAGCTCAGAACCCTCGCTTCATTTAGGATGGGAGCTTGTACATGGCCTCAAACGTCAATTTGCATAACCAAGGAAAAACCCAGATCTCTGGATAAGCAGACAGACACCATGGCTTGATTTCTTGGATTGGAAGAACTAGCCCACGCAGCCCCTGAATAAACCCTGTTGGGTAAGCTCAATTCGTCCAGGTTGGGGAGATCTCAGACTCACGGCCCCGAATTAACCCGGGTTTGGGTCGAGCTCCGCCTCAGATCCCCAATGGAGAAACCCCACAAAAATTATTCCTAAATGGACCTATTTCTTGAAAGAAATCAGTGCTTCCAAAACAACGGAAACATATCAAATAATAATAAGCATATGCACGCAAAAATAACTAGATTATACAGCAAATTTGCATTTTTAAATAGATTATTATAAACACCTTGAAAAGAAAATGCAAGGAACAATTTTAACTAAAGGTTGGATTGTAAACCGAAGGCAAACATAAACGAAGATACATTTAGTAACATGTTCTTCCCAGAATACATAGGCCAGATCTAGGAAAAAAATAAAATTTCTATTTAAAGCACATGTAAGTGCATGTGCATGTACATAAAAGAACCAATTTAATTAGCATTCCTGTGGATAGAATAGACAAACTTTACATTAGTGAGTTTTGTTTTGTTGGTATTCACAATTGAACTCAGACTATGGGTCCTCCCCATCGACCTCACAATCACAGGCCCCTTTTTATTTTATTCTGATACAGAGTCTTCGAAGTTTATGAGGCTGGCCTCAAACTTGCAAATCCTCCTCGCCATTAGCCTCGTCAAGTTTCTGAGATTAACAAACAAGCAACCACCACAAATCCAGTGGGGTTTTATTTTTCAACTATATAAAAGGCAC